>JAKCPI010007429.1:0-104729 GCA_023213315.1 Euborellia annulipes
ATACTGTCGGGAACTAAATATATGTCGACACAAAAAATCTGGTGTGACAAGCACAGAACACAACTTTCGATTACCGAAGGTAAGAGAAAGTTGTGTGCTGTGCGCCAGTCACACCAGATTTTTTCCCTTTTCGATTCTATTTCATTTTTATGAGCGGAAAATTTTTTTTCCTTCTGTGGAAATCATTTTACCTTTTTTTTTTTAGGAAGGGAAAAATTTTTCGGAAAGTTTTTTTCTCGTCTCATCCCATCTTTTCAGATTCAGGTTTCGACTGGCCGAAAGTTTCGACTGGTTTTTGGCCGAAACCGAATATTCGGTCGGTTTCTCATTCCATATCTCAATTTCGTGGGCTCCGCTGAGTTCATAACCTATAAGCTATTTGATGGAAAAAGTTTTTATAAAAAATCAATTATGAAGACCAATTTTGGCGTAATTTTTATTGATAATCTTTCAGAGCCTCTAGAGCAGTGTTTTCCAAACTGTGAGGCGCGCCTCCCTAGGGGGGCTCTAAGGGGAGACGCGAGTAAGTTTGTAGGGAAAGGGGTAGGTGAAACATGTTTATAAATAAAAATTTTTGATTGCTTTGTTATCACTGGCAGTTTCGATTGTTTGTTGAAAGTTTTATTTATTTGCACACTTTTAATAACAATGCAATATAATACAAACATGTTGAAACATGATAATAATATGCTGTACTTATTTGTGACAATTCTGCGTGCCCTGAAGATGAGTGCGACTTACTCTCGAAACGTTGGCGACGGAATATAACAGTGGTTCCCAACCTGGGGGGCGATCGCCCCCAAGGGGGCGATTTGGGTTTTCAGGGGGGCGATAAATAAGCGGGGGGCGATTGGGGGGCGATGAGTATTCAAAGGGAGAAAAATTATTAGTTTACTAAAATTTAAAAAAATAAAAATCAAAGAGAAAAATCTCCTATTTACAGGATGGTCAGGAGAGAAGAGGACAAAATATTATCAGAAAAATAAAATAGTCTGAAGATAATTCCTAGAATTGAAACGTCACTTTTAGCTCAAATATCAATTTAAAAAAATTTTCTTGAATTTTTTTTCCTCAGGTGGCCCGGGCCCTTTAAGCTCAAATCAAGTTTGATCTTTTTCGCGACTCAGGATAGCTAAAAATGCAGATTTCAGTGGCTAATTTTCAAAAAATTTTCTATACCCTCCAGATTCCCCCGGAAATCCTCTGTCCAGATCTGGCCTCGATAAATTAAAACTTTGTAACTCTTTGTTTAGGAAATTTTGAAAAAATTTTATATAACCTTATTTAAATAAATATTGTAAGCTAATTCAAAAGTTGTGTCAAAAACTGTGTAAAAAAGTGTTGGCATGAAGGCCACAATAGCCTTTTAAATACTAAAAAAAAAACTTTAAGTTTTTTTTTTTTGGGGGGGGGCGTATTACTAAGTAGCCCCGGGGCCCGTCAAGTCTGTCTGCGGCCCTGTATATAGGCCTACGGTAATAAAATTGTTCAAAATAATAAAACTGCTTTATTATTTACACTTTACTTCAAATTAAAATTAGGCATACAATGAAAATGTAAAGGGGGGGGGGGGGCGATAGGTGTTAGTCAACCTCCAGAAAGGGGCGATAGCTCAAAAAAGGTTGGGAACCACTGGAATATAACATTTTTTTTATTTCAGGAAGATCCTTCTCTTCTAATAAAATTTTTTTTTATAAAATGGGAGGGGGGCGCCTCTCGAAAAGCCGTTAGAACACGATTGACTACCGAGTTACTCTAGGCGGCAAGAGATGGCGTTAGTGTTCCCCCATAGGAATACAAGGGATTTATTCCATTTCATTTGAGAGATTCCAGCTAATTAATTAAGGGTAAAATATTAATTATTCTTTAACAGAATTATTACTATTTTAATTATCTATAAGTTATAGAGCGAATATCTTTTAGGTCGATAGCTTCAACATTGTGGCCGCAAACTCCCAAAATTAGCACCCCGAGACGCGCACCTTAAGGGGCAAGCGGGAAAATATTATTGAATTTCAATCAGGATTTTTTGACCTCGAGGCCTTTGCACTTTGAAGATTTCGGAACAATTTGGTTCCGCAAAAAAAAATTCGTTTGATTACCAGGTACATAGGCGCCGGAACTGGGGGGGCAAGGGGGCTGGCATCCTATAGGGGGGGCAGAGGGGGGCAAAATTTTTTCTTTTTATTTCATTTATTTTTAAAAATTATATATTTTTACTTTTTAAAAATAAAATCTTCTAAATTAAAAAAATTAAAGGAGTAAGAAATTCATTTTTTTTTTCAAATTTTTTCCAAAAATTTTTGATAAAATCACTAGCAAATTTTTTAAAATTTTAATTTTATTAAAATTGTGATTTTATTTAAAATTTTTAAAGTTTTATAGTAGATTTGTTTTTGTTTTATACTACACTGCCCCGCAAAAAAAGTGGCGCACTTTGTTTCTTCTTAAAAAGACCTATTTTACTCTACTTTAATGATACTGAAATTTATTAAACATTTAATATGAAATATCTTATACATTTCTAAGTAAATTTAATACAAATTCATATCATTTTAATAAATAATTATAATTTAATCAAAACAAAGACAAAAATGTTGAAATTTTTTTATTAAACGCCAAATTTTTAATATTTTAAAATAATCTTTCCTTTTCAGTTTTTCTCTGTTCTATTTAGTGGAAATTCTTATAAAAACAAAATTTTTAATTAATATCCAACAAAACATATCGAGATTAAGTTGATTTGCCTCAAAAATAGAAAAATAGACATATTTTTCTTTATTTTATTTAAATTGTATAATTTGATTAAAATGTTTTGAATTTGTGCTAAAGTTATTTAGAAATGTATAAGTTTATTCATATTAAATGTTTAATAAATTACAGTATCATTAGAATAGATTAGAACAGGTCTTCTTAAAGAAGAAACAAAGCGCGCCACTTTTTTGCGGGGCAGTGTATTTGAACATATTAAATAATTTTAATTTTCTAAAAAAAAATTTTTGCCCCCCCCCCCCTGATTCAAATTCGTTCCGGCGCCCCTGACCAGGTATAATCCAAATATCCGATCAGGTCTAACAAGGAATGTCACCCAAAGGTGAATCGCCGATTCTTTTAAAACTTGGTGCATTTAAAGAACTCATCTAAAGATTAATTTAGATGAAAAAAGTTTCAGGGATGGGCATACAGAAATATTTTTTTTTCCTCATGTAAGCGAAAAAAGTTTACTTTTATTGGATTCGTTATTCAACCTATAAAGACAAATCTCTCTACACAAAAGTCAAACCTGATGATAAACATTTTGAACAATTATTTATTCCTCCTAATACAACGGTCCAGTGGCAACCCGCGCCCCGGGGGGGGGGCCGACTGGGGGGCCCACGGGCCGGGCCGGGTTAAAAAACTGTATCTCCTCAGGGCTCCAGTAAAAATTGAAAAATTCAGAAACAAAAAAAAATATTAATGAAAATTTGTCTTTGAAAGGGCCCGGGGCCCTCAGGGCTCCAGTAAAAACGGAAAAATTTAGAAACAAAAAAAAGCCATTTGGATACCAAATCGCTTAAATAGAAATACCTGGACCCCAATAAATATATATTAATAATAACGATTATCCAGTGGCGTCATTTGGGGTGGGGGCAGGGGGGCATTTCCCCCCCCCCCCCCCCAAGGGCTCTGATTTTTATAAAATTTTATATTATTCTAAATAAAATACTCCAAAATACATCTACGAGTATACAAACTGTACAAAATTAAACAATTAATTAAATTAAATATGTTTTGGCCAAATTTGAGTACTCTCTTAAAACGAATTAGTAGAATTTTTACTTATTCAAACAGTAGGTAAGAAAATTACATCAAATTTAGTCATTTTGAGTAGAATCTACTAATATATTTAGTAAATTTATTGGTTACTTTTAGATTAGTTATTTTTTACTAATTCAAAAAGTAGTTCATTCAATTCCCGCTGTCTGAGAAGCCAACATGGCCGACCAGCTGTTTGATCGGTTCCTTAATAAAGACATTTTTGGCAATATAAGGCTTTATTTAAGTAATAATAATACAAATAAATAATAATATTGAGATAACTTGTATTTTTTGTTAAAAATTGCAGGAAATATATGTTAAGTCAAAACAAATAGATTCCAAATTTTTTTAAATTAATAAAATATTATTTTTTAAATAGTCAATTAAGAAATATTTTTACTTAAAATTTAGTAAATATATTTCTTGATATATCGATAATTAGTTTTATTAAGTTTATTTAGAAATAAATTGCTGGGAAGGAATATAGTAACATTCAAGTAAAAAGCATTGTTAACATCAGCGACATACTTATATACCAAATAACAGAGAAGTAATAGTAAGTCAAGTTTAAGTGGGTTCGGCTAGAACTCGAGTCAGTAAACACAAGTTAGGTCCCGGTGTCATCGCACCTTATTTCATATACGTATCTTAAACGTTTCTTTTTTTTTTGGTCATTATTTTTTTAAAAATTCACTTTTTCAATTAGTGAATTTTTCATATTAATAATTTTTACTAATTGAAAAAGTGGATATCCACTATTTGCGGGTGGTCTACTTTGCACATCTTAAAAAAGTGACTATTCACTATGAATTAGTAGTTTTTTACTAATTCGTTTTTAGAGAGTACCCATTTGTAAGTAAATTTTAAGAAAAAAAAATGTTTGCCCCCTCCCCCCCAAGAAAAAGTTGAAATGACGCCACTGCGATTATCGTAAAAAATCTTATAAGGCCTAAGGTGCCGAAAAGACTATGTATGACTGTGTGTATGTGATTGTGAATGGGAAAAAACTGTGAGCGTTAAAAAAAAAAAAAAAAAATGAAAATTTTCCTTTGAAAGGGCCTGGGACCCTCAGGGCTCCGGTAAAAATGGAAAGATTTAATGAAAATTTGTCTTTGAGAGGGCTCGGGCTCTCAGTGTTCAGGGATATACTGTATTTTAAAAATATTTTTTGTAAGGTCTAATAATGGGGCCCGAAATAAAGGTTTGCGGGGGGGGGGGGGCCCAGCTAAAAAACGTTACGCTACTGAACTGGTCTTATTCAACCACTAGATGTCTTTGAATTTCGTGTTTGGAAGAATTTTCTGAGGAAGATATCTGATCGCGTTATACTTTTCAATTTAAATAACAACTTATAACAGAGAAATAATATACTAATTTTGCAATCATTAGCACACAATCAGCTCTCTCTTCACCAAGATATTAAATACTCGTGGTTTGCATCGGGTTATTCTCAAAGCCATCCTGGTCATTTCGATAATCCTGTTGAATTTTGTTTCAACAATGAAAATAACTTATGTTATAAAGACGAATCACGTGATTTTTCTTTTTATAAAATGCAGTTATTGTAAGAATGAAATTTGTTTTAAGCATTTCTTTCATTGAATTTCACTATTGTACTGATTTTATAGATTAAGTTAAAAATATTAAAAAATTCTGTATGCCCATCCCTGAAACTTTTTTCATCTAAATTAATCTTTAGATGAGTTCTTTAAATGCACCAAGTTTCAAAAGAATCGGCGATTCACCTTTGGGTGACATTCCTTGTTAGATCTGGATATATCCTTTTTCATCCCTGTTAATTTAAGAAATTTTCCTTTTCTCATGAGTTTTTGTCTTTTCTAATTTACTAATAAAGAAATTTAACATGATATTTTTTTTTAACTAGCCCTGATATTACTAGAGGAATGTTAAAAGCCAAGGGCAAACATCGAGCTAGAAGAGGTTATAGGGTTCAATGGGTTTTTTTTTTTTTTTAAAGGGGTTGGCACGCTTGGTTTGCACCGGGTTAGTTAGTTAGGGCGGATGGACGGATGGTTGGACAAGCAAGCAAACAAGCAAAGCTTATAGGTTAGAGGCAGCTGCTGCTTCCTTCCTTCCTTTCTCTATCTGTCTGTCATTCAACCCTGACTCCTATCCTATTTGCATGCCTTCACTCCCCTCTCTCCTTTCCTATTTACATATATACATTTAGAATGAAATATTTTTTGAAACTGAAAATCAACTTGCGTAAAACAATTTCCGATCTATCATAAAATGAATAAAACATTCGCCATTTTAATCTCCCGTTTTACTTTATTACTTTCCATAATAGATAGAGGCCTAAAAAAAAAAAAAAATTCAAGCATTCTTTTGACTAATGTAGTAGATGAATTGAAAATTTGACTTTAGTGGTATCTTAAATGTCATTATTAGGGTTAATCAAAATAAATACTTAATTAAATCTTGAAGCACAATTTTTTTTTTAATTTTTTATGAATAACTTCTGAACCACTGAACGGATTGTCATGAAATTTGCTCCAGGTCTAGAGATTATTGTCCTAATGACTATAGCTGAGTTTCAAAAGATTTGGTTCAGAGGAAGTAGAGAAAACAGTGTTTTTAGATAATAATTTACCTCTCATTTTTACCGCTCCCAGCGGACTGATTAATTTCTCGTTTCATTATCTTATCACACTCATTTAGGACTACAAATTTGCCAAATCTCATCCTAATCCGATGAATAGTTTCAGAGATATAAGAAAAAAAGCTTCACCCTTTTTAAATGCATATTTTGCCGTTCTCTAGATAATAAATCGTAAAACAAATAAATATATATGGGTAAAAAATATCTTTTAATTAACGATGCTTTAAATTAACAGGCTCTTTAAATTACAGGAGGTTTGAAATGCTAAACTTAACGATCAATTAATACCGCCTTTAAAAGTAATTGTTAAATACATTTACAAAATGACTAGCAATTAATTTGAAAATGTTTAAGGTTTAATCAATCACTTTGTAGTGATAAAAATTGAAAGAATTATATCTAAAAGTTTTCAAAACAAATTTGAAAAGGTTATTAATTATTAAAATTTTCTTCTATTATATAAACAAATAAATAATAGATCTTAATCTTAATAATTTAATCTTATAATAATTATCTATTATATATTCAATTATTAAATTTCTTAATATTAAAGAAATTTAATAATTGAATATATTTTAATAAAATATATATTTTTTTTTAAATATAACCTATAAAGGTTTGATCAATCGTAATTTTATTTATAATAATTAAATGATGCTCTACTTTATAATTTATTGGTGAATAGTGTTTTTTTTTTTTTATTAAAATGCACATTATCGAATTGTTCAATAGAATCTAATCTGCCTAGGAATATTGAAATTTTGATGTCTTTTTTATAACCTCACTTTATCAGGAGAAAATCTAAATTAACTAAGAAATCAAATATCTCTTAATCCGTATCAGAAATTGAAGTATTCAATTGAATTAATCCATTTCTAACTTTTATAGCTTAAAGGTTTAAATTCCAAACGAATACCTTTAAAGTTGCGATCATGTAACAAAACATCTGCGTAATAAACATAAACAAATTCTCAAGTAGGCCCTGGATTGGGGTAGTCTAGATCCCACCACAATAGAGAGGAGAAAATAAAAATAAGTTACCTTTTTTATTTTGATCTTTGAAGTTTATTTCGACGTTTTCCATTTATTAAATTCAAATCTTCTTTCTTTCATTCCTTTTATCTTTCATTTCCGTGGGTTTATCAAAAAGCTTTTGTTTTTAATTTAATCTATTTAACTTTATTCACTTTAGAATTTTAATTTTAATAATTCGCTTTATCATCTTTTTTCTCAATCGCGGATGGTTTTTAAGATTATTTATTGCCATTAAAAATTAAAAATGAAGGAGGCAAAAGAAAAAGGGAGAGAGAGTTAATATTCAAAAGGTAATATCATGGTGAATAATTTAAGGTAAGTAATTTAAAGCCCTCTACAGTTAGAATAAAAGCAACGAAATATCTACCTCTAATTAATATAAATGACGTTTTTGTCTCCTCTCTTTTGTTTATTTATTCATGGGATTTTAATATTTTAATTTACTATTATTAATTATTTGTTTACATTATTGAAAAAAAAAATTATTATAAATTGTTGTAAAATTAATTTTTTTTTTTATTTGTTTAAATTTATTTAAGGTCTTTTTCGGCATCGCAGGCTATTTAGACCCTGTCTCTAATTATTTCAATGTATTGGTAGCCATTTAAATTGAAATAAATTGTCGCATGTAGGGTTGGACCCGGTGGAAACCGAAACCGGTTTTTTGGCTAATTTTCATCATTTTTAAAACACCCTTTTTTTCTCATTCACACTCACACTCCACACACATTCACAGGCTATATAAGACTTTTTTACGATATCCGTTATTGATTAATATACCATATTGGGGGTCCAGGCATTCTTATTTAAGCCATTTGCTACCCAAATGTATTCCATTCCAATTCAGTGCCGGGGTTTGTTTACAATGGAATACACAAATGGAAAGAATACATAAATATTTCTCTATACATTTCCTTTGGGAGAAATCGTAACTTTAAAAATTAATAACTCAAAAAGTTATAGGAATTTCGGGATGAAAATAATTTTCCTGTAATCCCGAGAAGGTCCTCTTTATGCATATAAAATTTCATTTCAAAATTCCAACGGGAAGTTGCCTAAATAGAGCGTGACAGACAGACGGTTATTAGTGAATTATATATATAGATAGACGATTGGAGGTTAAAATAAATTATCTAATTCAGTTATCCCTTTTCCGAATCTGTTCGTCATCTTATCCGACTGTGCGGGTAAGATGAAAAAATTTTTTTTTTTTACAAAAATGCATTTTTTACTTTCTCTTACCTATGTATATATGTAATATATAGGGGAGACCGGGGCAGGTTGGCCCACTAATTTTTATTTCTTTTATAAAATTTTTTATTTAATCATTTTCGTTTATGTTTTCATTTTAAAATGTTGGGGCAACCTTAAGCTACCAAATGGTCATCGTAAAAGTCTCCTAAATTGATGTTAAAATTAAAAAAAATAATTATTTCTAAAATATTTCGAGTGGGCCAACCTGCCCCGTGGTCGGGGCAGGTTGGCCCGGACCACGGGGCAGGTTGGCCCGGAAGGCATTTGTTATTTTTATATGAATCACTGTTATAACCGTGGTCCAGAGGTTGGAGATGAGAGTCAGAATGCTATGAAGAGCATTGCAGACACCTTACTTGGGCTTGGCAAGTTGGCAAAAAGAGTATCCCAACAAGGGTCCCAACTTTTCTCTCCCAACGCTCAATTTGTGCTCTTTTGAAAAATCTCTTAGCCCTCGGGGCTTCGTGTAGAGGTTATCATTTGGATACCAAATGGCTTAAATAAGAATGCCTGGACCCCCAAAATATATAATTATTAATACAACGGTTATCGTAAAAGTCTTATATGGCCTGAGTTACCGAAAAGACTGTGTGAATGTGAGTGTGAATGGGAAAAAAGTGTGAATGTTTAAAAAAAAAAAAAAAAAAAAAAGCGAAAACACTTCATATCTTCCTGAACCACACATATTCAAAGGACTAGAACGTTTTAGAAAACAATAAGAACATATTCATATATCTGATAACAATTTCCCAAAAACAAACACACGTGCTCATTTATGATGCAAAATTTCCTCCAATAAACTCTCAATGACGGCCAGTATAACATCGATATTTATAATAATTTTTATTTTGTTACTTTTACATTCATTGCCACTAAAAATGAAAAGATAAAACAGGGTTTAACGATTTCATATATTATACATACAATTGCAAAAAATCGAGTGGGCCAACCTGCCCCGTCATTTTTGGGCCAACCTGCCCCATCGTCATATTTGAAACAATTTTAATCCCGCACAAATCCCGTTGATGTTTTTTAATTAATATGCCATGGAGAAATAATCCTTATACTCTAACCTTTAAACATAGTGCTCACTTTTTATCCTCGAAGTAACCAAAAAGTAGATAAAACAATTTTATTCAACTAATAAAAATTCACTCCAAGGTGCAAAAAACGAATAAATGATCCTAGCTCATGCGAATTTACTCCGTTCGCTATAGTTGTATTGGCAGAAGTAGGGTGGCAGTGCTATTAACCTTCATTCTGATCCGTAACACAATCGTCCAATTATTCTGCGAAATATCGCGACTGGGCCGACCTGCCCCGTGGGCCAACCTGCCCCGGTCTCCCCTATATAGAGAGAAAGTATTGGATTCATGTCAAAAATTCGATGTCGAGATTTTGATGGATCTTCACGTTTTGAGGTCCCCTGAAGCCAAAAAAGTGGTTTTCGCGACATGGTCTGTCTGTGTGTGTGTGGGCGGGTGGGTGGGTGTGTGTGTGTGTGTGTTCAATTTTAAGCATGAAGGAATTGAGCTAGGAGGTTGAAATTTTATATTTAAGTTAAACACCCCCGGGACCGGAAAAATAAGCTTTTAATCAAAATCGGCCAAAGAGTACTAGTACTTTACTGATGTACTTTTTCAGTTTTTTTCGATTTTCTCAAAATTTGCTCCAACGATTTTTTTAAAATTCAAAAATCAATTATTTTTTAGATGCTCTTTAAAATGTATATTCTCATTTTGCGATTGAAATCTTCTGAAGACCACTTTACTCTTGTATTTCATAGGGAAGATAGGAGAAATGGTTGCCATGGTAACAAAATATAAATATCTTCCCATACTTATAAATTTTACATCTTGAATTCAATTGTACCCTACTGTCGGAAACTAAATACATGTCGACACGAAAAATCTGGTGTGACAAGCACAGTGCACAACTTTCGATTACCGAAGGTAAGAGAAAGTTGTGTGCTGTGCGCCAGTCACACCAGATTTTTTTTTAATGTATTTATTAGGAACCGACCGAATATTCGGTTTCGGTTACGGTTTCGGCCAGTTTCGGCCAAAAATCATGGTTTCGGCCGTAGTTTCGGTTTCGGCCAAAAAGTGGCCGAACCTTTCGGCCGGCCGAAACCAGAGTCTGAAAAAATGGGATGAGACTCGCATGCAAAAAAAAAAAAGGTCAAATAATTTGCACTTGAGGGAGAAAAAAAATTTAGTCTCCCTAAACATAAGGGAATCTACCTCTGTAAATGTTTTTTAAATTAAGACTAAAATCCTTTATTTTGGAATTACAAAGGCAATCTCTGTAATATATATTGTATAAATGTATGAATTTATGTATGTGTATGTATACTTAGCACTCAGAGAGTGAAGTTTTCTTTCTATTGTAATTTTTTTTTTTGGTTCATAAAGAGGACAAGAGTCCTCAAGAACCTAATAAATATTTCTTATTCTTATTCTTATTCTTAAAAAAAAGGTAAAATGATTTTCACCGAAGGGAAAAAAAATTCAAAAAAAAAAAAAAGATAAAATGAAAAAAATTTTTTATAGAAAATACAAGTTTCGGTTTCGGTTACGGTTTCGGCCGAAACTAAGGTTGAGGCCGAATATTCGGTTTCGGTTTCGGTTTCGGCTGAAAATCTTGTTTCGGTCGGACCCTAGTATTTATATTAGGAAATAAAATTGTCGATAAATATTATTTTAAACTAGAATGTAGTAGAAAATAAAAGGCTATGTTTATTTCTTTATTTAAGAACCCAGAGCGACGTTTCGGTCGACTATGCGACCATCTTCGTGGCTAGAGTTCAGTCAACAGAAAAACCTCTTAAGTTCATTTCATAAAATTCATTACGATCTATCATATATAATGCATTCAGCGCCAAAGTCAATATTGAGTCAATATTGACTTTGACGCTGAATGCATTATATGAACCCTGTTATTCAATGGTGTGTCAAAGACCAAACATCGAGTTTTGAGAAAATCAACATTAAAGTTTTTCTGATTTAAATTCTATTGATTTCCTTCATATGTTTTCTCATCTGATGACTCTTGCAACTTCCTAAATTCTATTGATTAGATTATATATCATTTTTTTTTACTTTCTCTTAGGCCCAATGCACACGGTGCAACTCAAAAGAAACTCGTTTGCAACATATATCGTCAACTAGTTTGTTTTCAGTTTGATTGTGTGTATTTGAATGGGACACTGCACACGGTGCAACTCTATGACAAAAGTTTGCAACGCGTTGGCGACGCAACATCAATGCAACTGACCGTGTCGACTTGAAAGCAACTTATGTTGCAAACTCAAATCGAACTGGCGGTAAAATACAAAATGTATTTATATAATTATTTATTAAATTCAAAACCCCGAAAGGGGATTTGAATTTAATATTACATACGTGATGTATATAGGCCTAATATCTTAAATATTATATATAGCCTATAAATATAATTGCTTATTTAAAAATTTATTTATTTAATAGCCTATTCTGTTATTTTTCATCTTTTTTTTATTAAATAATTTCCAAAAAATCTAACCATAAACTAAATTAATTACATTTTAACAAATATATAATATTTCTATAATTTTCTCTGGAATTTGAAAAAATAAATTTAGTTTAATACCAGCCTTTGGGCCTTTGAAATGACTCTTTTAACATTGTTTTTCATTTGAATGATATTTTATTCTTCCCCATAAATTTATTTCAAAATAAACTTAAGAAATCTAATTATAGTTATTTTAATAAATATTTTTACTAAATATTAAGTAAAAAATATTTCTTAATTAAATATTTTAAAAACTATATTTTATTAATTAAAAAAATATTTGAAATTCATTTGTCTTGACTACATATATTTCCTTCAATTTTTAATAAAAAATATTAGTTATTTCAATATTAATAATATTTTATATTATTATTACTTAAATAAACCCTTAAATTGCCAAAAATATCTTTATTAAGTAACCGAACAAACAGCTGATTGAAAACGTCGGCCATTTTGGGTGCAACTTGAGTTGCGTTCGTGTGCGGACCTCCAAGCAATATCTGTTTGAAACGCGACTAGTTGACGATATATGTTTGCAATGAGTTTCTTTTCAGTTGCACCGTGTGCATTGGGCCTTACCCTATATATGAAATATATAGAGAGAGAAAGTATTGCGATCATGTCAAAAATTCGATGTCGAGATTTTGATGGATATACATGTTTTGAGGTCCCCTGAGTCCAAAAAAGTGGGTCCCGCAAATTGGTCGTGTGTGTGTGTGTGTGTGTGTGTCTGTGTGTGTGGAACCATTTTTTTAGCATGAAGGAGTTGAGCTAGCGGATTGAAATTTTATATTTAACTTAGGTACCTTTGAAGAATCTCAAAATAAGCTTTTGAACAAAATCGGCCAAAAAGTACTAGTACTTTACTGATGTACTTTTTCAGTTTTTTCGATTTTCTCAAAATTCCCTCCAAGGATTTTTTTTAAAATTCAAAAATCAATTATTTTTTAGATGCTCTTTAAAATGTATATTCTCATTTTGCCGTTGAAATCTTCTGAAGACCACTTTACTCTTGTTCTTCATAGGAAAGATAGAAATGGTTGCCATGGTAACGGAATTTAAATCTTTTTCTTTTTATTAGATTAAAAATCAATTATTATTTAAATTCCCATTTATTTTTTTTTATTTCTGTTTTAATTGTTTCAAAGAAAACATATATATATATCTCTCTCACTTGCAAACATTATCGCCTGTCTCTACTCTTTTTAAATTCCCTTTCCACCTTATCTTCGCATAGAAACAATGTTAATTTCCTATAGGGATTTGTATGTTAATTTCGATTCAAAAGGGGGTCCCCTTTGGAACTTTTTACGCATTTAAAATTTTTTTTTCCAATTCTTATGAAATTTTGTATTTATTTACGATTCTATATTGTGTATAAAATGTCCAAATATGAGATTAAAATTTTGAAAAATAACCATAGTTTATTTCAAGCAGTCAACATTTAAAATGCAAGTTTGAAACTAAGGTGCTATCGGAAACTAAATATATCTCGACACAAAAAAATCTGGTGTGACCAGCACAGTGGCAACTTTCTCTTACCGAAGGGTAAGAGAAAGTTGTGTGCTGTGCGCCAGTCACACCAGATTTTTTTTTGTCAATTGTGCAAGTAAATACTGTAATTATGGCAGATATTCATAAATTATCTCTAAAAATACGACTAATTTAGAGAATAAACAATAAAATATAAAAAATTATTTTTGCAAAATTCTCTAAATCCAATTTGCAATTTGCAAAAATGCTTCAAAGTCTCTTTTTTTTTTTTTTAAAACATTCACACTTTTTCTCATTCACACTCACATGCACCCACACATTCATACAGTCTTTTCGGCAACTTTGGCCATTTAAGACTTTAAACGATAACCGAATATATATTATTTGGGGTCCAGGCATTCTTATTTAAGCCATTTGGTATCCAAATGCCTTAAATAAAATCATCGGACTGCCTGGGGTCCGAACCCGCGACGTTTGGTATAGGAGGTAGGCACGCTAACCTCTACACCAAGCCCCGAGGGCTTCAAAGTCTCTTGATAATAAATAAAATAATTTTAGGTTATAATTCAAAAAATTAAAACGGAGATATTATTAAAGTTCTTTTATGGTTATATTTAATACTAATAGCTTAGAAACTTTTTATCAAAATTACATTAATAAATTTTAAATAGTATTAATGTTTTAAAATTAAATACAAAGTATTAATTAACAAAATTTTCTCATCAATTAATTCCTGAATGGAAGTGAACATGGCAACAGTAAATCAAAGTTATAATGAAATTGACTTAATATCGAAATCGCTTTGATGTTCATCTTCATTATCAGGAATAATATCAAAAAATTAAATTTTGACATCTACGAATTCATTTCTCATTAAAAAAAAAAAGGATTTTGGTTTATTTAAGTTTAAATAAGTTTTTATTGGTTGTTAACACCATAAAAAACAACGTGTTAGGAACATAAATCATTATTGCAAAATGTAAAATCCTGCATTGAAATATTGTAAAAATAATTTTATGCTTTTACATTAAATATAAATTTTTTTAGGACATATTTCATAAAAAATACAATTAATTAAAGCATTTGAAACAATATTCCGTGCTTAACTCAATTTTGAATTTTTTGGTCTTTGACACACCATTGCATAACAGGGTTCATATATGATAGATCGTAATGAATTTTATGAAATGAACTTAAGAGGTTTTTCTGTTGACTGAACTCTAGCCACGAAGATGGTCGCATAGTCGACCGAAACGTCGCTCTGGGTTCTTAAATAAAGAAATAAACATAGCCTTTTATTTTCTACTACATATTGATTCAGCTATTCGCCTTGCTAACATTAAACTAGAATCTTGTAGGACGTAACGATTACCAAAATTGACCAAAGATTAAGATCAAGAAAAATTGTCCAAAGTTTAACTTCGCCTTCTTACGCGACTTTCCCCTAGAGGGTATATATATATATATTGAAAATTTTTCGATTAGAAAGTCTTCCGGTTGTTTTTTTTTTTTTTTCTTTTAGGGGCAGCTGCAGACAGACTCCTGCTGCTTCTCCTCTCTCTCTCTCTTTCAGCTGCAGAGAGAGAGAGAGAGATGGAGGTTAATTGATGCAGGCTGGCAGCTGGCGCACGTGGCCATGTCCCCCCTCCCCCCCCCCTCCCCCTCTGTTTTACCTTTCTTGGTTTTTCGAGGAGGACAGGTTACAGGTTCCCTTTTCCCGCAGGTGACAGATTAGATCCCTCCTTTTCCTCCCTAACCATTCCGTTGCTGCTGCTGCTGTTTCTTGTTACTTATACCTACCTACCCGTATGCGCGGCTCTGCCAACAAAACAACAACAACAACGAGTCTTAAACATAAATAAATTAAATCAAGCCTCTCTCTCTCTCTCTCATCACATGAACCAATTTCAAAGAATTTTTAATCAGTAGTCATTAAAAAGAAAAAGGGAATAAAATTCACAACGTTTCGATATGCCTTTTTTCAGTTTAATTTTGTCTTTTGTTGACTATGAATCAACATAATCAGGTCTATTCTCTAAAAACAGACTTTAAAATTTAAAATCAACAAATGTGTGTTAAAAAGTAATTAAAAACAATCAGCGTTAAAAAAATGCTATTCTCTAAACAATTTTTTAACAGCGACGTTAGCATGTTGCTTTTATTTTAAAGCTATCAAAACAATCTTACTTTTTTTAAGTTAAGGACGCCATTTTTATTTTAAATACGGCGTTAAAATATTCAAGAAAGTGTTAAAAATGTTGTTTACACATGTTAAAAGTTAACGTTTTAGCTTGGAGAATAGACCTGATTATAGTTTTAAAACAAAAAGATGAAAAATTTATTTAAATATCATTATTAAGAAAATCTTTATTCAATCAATAATTGAATTAAATTAGTATTTATTTATTAATAATGATCATTTCAAACTGAAAATAAAATACATTTGCAATGTATTTAAGTAGGCCTATGAACGAAATTCAAAGGGATGTAGAATATATATATTTATAGGTTGAATGTTTCTTCATTGTTGATTTATTTATTGTTTTTTTTTTCAGAAATTTAATCTCACTTTTATATTTTATTTAAAAGTAATTAATTTTTATTTTTTTTTTTTGTAGGCTAATTTGATAGGATTGTCAACCAAGATTAAGTTCAATATATCAACTTAGGGATCAAGTGACGCTTTCTAGGTTACGAAATTGGTCAAACACTTATTCTTATCAATTTGGAAAAGAAAATTCTCCTAGCTGCTATGTATGTATAATTT
Source organism: Euborellia annulipes (assembly GCA_023213315.1). Taxonomy (NCBI): domain Eukaryota; kingdom Metazoa; phylum Arthropoda; class Insecta; order Dermaptera; family Anisolabididae; genus Euborellia; species Euborellia annulipes. The sequence goes on from JAKCPI010007429.1 coordinate 16,527, forward strand.
TTTAAATTTTTTCTACCCTTTTAGTGTCTTGTCATTGAAGCTTCAACTCGTTCAACGGCTGATTCAATGAAATTTAAATAAATTAATTAATTTAACCTAAAAATTATAAATATAAACACACGAGGACTAAAGAATTAGATATTTGCAAAGAGACTGCCTTGATCTGCCCTTTGCAAATATCTAAAAATTATAATAATTTTCCCTTAGGGGGGTATACGACTTGAGCAACTACACACTAGAGAAGCGAAACTTTTATGCAGGAACATACATTGAGACGATCTCTTATTTTATATAATTTCATAGAAGAAGAAGAAGAAGAAGGACATATAGATAGACGGCAGGTGTTACTTAATTCCAATTTATGTTCTTTTTTTTTCTTATTAATGTAAATTCTGCTCCTTTTGCTGCTTCGAGACCTTGAGCTACCAGCATAAGTCTTTTTTTTTTTACCTTTATATTAATTTCAGTTGACTGAACTGGCGGCTGGGCGTAGTCTCATTTATGGATTTTATTTATAATTAAGCAAAAAAAAAAAAAAAAAAAAAAAAAAAAAAAAGAATACATATAACTACGCGTTTAAAAAAATCTTACATATAAATTCATATGATGATGAAATTGATACTAGGGAAGTTTTTATAATCATTAAATGTTTTTACCCTTCAAATTGCAAGAGGGCCTCCTTTGTTTTTGAAGTGAAACTTTTTTAGACCAAAGTTCGATTTATTCTTATCCAATTAAAAAAAATATAATCCTATATTCTTTACATGCAACTTACAGCTCGGGTTCAAATCCCACTTGCTATTAAAAAAAAAAAAATTATCAAAAATTGTTAATAAAATATAAAATCAGAGGTAGAGCCAGGGGGGTCCAACTCGGTTTGTTTTTTTTTTTTCCCTTTTCAAAAAGGGGAGGCTTGGGGCCCCCCCCTTTTTTAAAAAAATTTTTTCAAAAAAAATATTTTAAAAAATTTACACCACTTATTTTTTTAATAAATCATTGTAAATACCAGGTTTTAATTTATTTTATCCTGAAATTTTCCAATTTAAAAAAAAAAAAAAATAAATGGGAAATGGTTTATAAAAACTCAACAAACTTAAAAAATAAAAAAATAAAGGAAGGGGGGGGCCCGGGACGGGACCAAACAAAAACTGGGACCTGAAAATTTTTTTTTTTTTTGTTTTCGGGCCCCCCTGTTTTTATAACCCCGGGGGGTAGAGCAAGAAAAAAAATGACATTTGTAATCTAGTGAAGTTAGCGACGTTATAAATGAATCTTTTATTTCTAATTTCACTACTATCCCAAAGTTGGCATATTATAGAATACGTGAAGACTCGAAATTGACCAAATATGAAGTATAAATCTAATAAGATTTTGAATACAAGAGAAACTCAAAAATCCCGAGCTTAAGAGATGCTGCAATTTATCTAATTTCAATAAACGAAAATAAGATAAGCATTAATTTAACATATAGCCTATTTGAAGAACATTTTTTTTTTTTATTAACTTGATCGCTTGAAAGTTTTAAATAAAAGTTTTTTAATCCATACCGCTAAAAAAACATTTTTTTTTTTTTGAAAGAGTGAGTTAAAAAAAAATCAATGGATTAATACGGAAAAAGTATTAAAATTTATTTAAAAAAAAAAAAAAAAAATTTAAATCTCTCTTAAAAAATTTATTTACCATGGTATTTTTTTTACTTTTATATGAAGACGTAGAATTATATTTTTGAGATCTGCATCCTATATTTTTACTTACTAGTTTTAAAAAAGTTTATCACTATATTTATGAAGGGAGTTAAACTTTTCCAAATTGATAAGAATAAGTTAGTTGGCTGTGGCCGAGTCCGTAACCTAGAAAACTTCACTTGACCCTTGAAGTTTAAATATTGAACATAATCTTTGTTGAAGACAATTCTATCAAATTACAAAAAAAAAAAATAATAATAATTTATTACTTTTAAATAAATAAAATATTCATTGCAATTTGAGATTAAACTTTAGGCAAACAAACAATAAATAAATCAACAATGAAGAAATTTTTAACCTATAAATATATATATTCTACATCCCTTTGAATTTTGTTCAGAATTAAATACATCGCAATTTTATTTTATTTCCAGATTAAAATGATCATTAGAGAATTGATTACCCAAAGAATAAATAAATATTTATTTATATTATTTAATTCAATTATTAATTGTATGGGGGGGGAAAGATTGTCTTAATAATGATTATTTAAATAAATTTTTAATCTTTTTTGTTTTATTTTGATTATAGATCCTCAAATGGGATTTTATTTTTGTAATAATCACATCAGATTTTAGATGTATAAAAAAATAATAATTTATATACCTATTTGGCCGGTACATTGAAGTGTTTCCTGTTTAGTGAGTTGGGGGGAACAACAGGAAAGGAAAAAAAGGAAGGAAATCCATATTCTCCCCTCTTCCTTTTATTCTTTTTCACGGGCTTTTGCTCGCCCCTTTTTAACCATTTTGTTTTTAATGTTCGCTCACTGCTGTATGAATTTTAAGAATTTAGAGCCTATATTTTCATAGATAATAATAATCTAGTGCAAAGGAATGGGTCGTTTTGATAACTTACCTACCCCAACATTAAAATAGCCTCCCTATGGGAAAATACATGGTGTTTGTCCTTCAGCATTATAATAGCTGAAGGACAAACACCATGTATTTCCCCATGGGGAGGCTATTTTAATGTTGGGGTAGGTAAGTTATCAAAACGACCCATAAACAAGAAAGTCTGTCCGCTGTAGGCGGGCAGGGGGGAGGCGAAACCCGTCAAAGGCTAATAAATAAATAAATAAATAGAAAAACAAATAAAATGGATCTGTCTGATATTCATATTGTCATTCGATCCCTTTTTACTTTCTCTTACCCTATATATGAAATATATAGAGAGAAAGTACCGCGATCATGTCAAAAATTCGATGTCGAGATTTTGATGGATATTGTTTTTCTAATATCAAGATAATATTAAAAAAAATATTATGCATCCTATTTTCAATATATTGACTATATCCGTGACACACACAGAGAGAGATAATATTCCATTTGTTTATTCAAAAACAAATAATTAAGCTAAAAGTTTTGTGTTTGAAATACTAAACCCTCTCACTTTCAATTTCCCCCCTCCTATTTGCTTGCACTTGTGACCTCAGAAATTTCAACAATGCTATTTATTTTTAGTTTTAAAAGTATTGATTTGTCAGAGAAAACTTTATCTGTTTTTTTTTTTTTCTCTCTCTTGTTGTTGCGGTTTTTGTTTTGCGGGCTTGTTATTTTTCAAAAAAAAAAAAAAAAAAAAAAAAAAACTGATGTGACTGGTCGCACAGCACACAACTTTCTTTTACACTTCGGCAAGAGAAAGTTGGTCTCTGTGAATTATAACCTAAAATTATTTTGGATAATTATAGGCAGGAGCAGTCAATAAAAAAAGACTCCGTTTGCTGGTTCTAATCTCGGAGACGTTTTGGCTCTTTTAATAAAAGTGCCATCCTCAGTCCATACTAAAAATACATATAATATTAAGAATGTATACATAAAATAACAAATTATAAAAACCTTATTGCAACAATGAGGTAAATAATTTTTTGTTCTTACGATTAGATATAATATAAAATTGCACAGAGTTGATCAGTAATTCGTTTTTTCATATACATTGTTCTTTTATCGATGAAGAATTAAACGCCAATTAAAAGCCACAGAAAATAACACAAACAAAAGATTAATTCTTGAGAAATGTTATATTCGGGCATTTGGTGTTTGTGCTATTAATTTTCAAAGGGACAGTGAAAACTTAAGTAGGGCATATGACGCTATTTTTTCGAAAGATTGAGTAATGATGAATACCGAAAGGTCATTTCGCATGTCTTGAGTAAAAAAAGGAATTTTTTTTAATTCATCTATTTTAATATAACAAGGCAAAATTCCTTTATCTATTTTATTAATAAAATAATACTCTATTTATACATCTATTAATAATTACAATCTCGGTTCACTCACGGTCAAAAAAGAAGTCTATTTAATACGAAATTAACAGATTTATTTTTATTACTTTACAAAACTCACAAGTGTTATCATCGTCAAAAATTATTGATCTTAAGTATACATTGTTACGTTTAAATGTTAATACATAGTTTTTTTATTATTATTCCCTAAATAAACGTACTTCTCGATAATCGAGGAAACTTGGCCCCTGAAAGAGAGAACTTAAAACTAATTGATAATAATTTGGGGCAAAAAAAAAAGAGAGCGTTGAATGAATTTTTTTATAAGTCGAGATTTATTGTTGCATAAAATAGAGTCTATCTGCTTCGTCTTAATTTTATTGAATGTAATTAAGAAAAATTTTAAAGAAAATGAAAGGTAATAGTAATAGGATTCAAAGCAACTTAAAACTAAATTTTATAATTTTCCAATACAAATGGACTTATTTTATATTGGGTTGAAATTAATTAACTTGAGATCTCTTTTGTGATTATCAATCACCATTAATTATTATTTAAAATGTTTCTAGTTGTATTTTTGTAAATATTTATTATTTTATATTTCAATAGTTTTTAGAGTTTTTTTTTTTTTTAGCGCTTTTTGTGAAATTTAATTACTAGTAGTATTTTATCAAAAGTAGTATCATTAACGTCGTAGGCCTATTATTAAAAGTAGCTAGCTACTATCACTACACTATCAATGAGGAGGGGTTAGAAAGATGATGGAAACTTAGCTGTCTTCCAGTTCGCTGCATCCGCAGAAGATGAACAAAAATGAGCTGATCAGCATGAAATGGACCATCCAAGTGTAACATAGGTCGGGCCAAACAAGAAAATTGTCGCACTTCTTCAGCTTCAACCCTTCTTTCTCGAGCTCTCAGGCGTCTATCTACTCTTGGCTTCCTACCCTCTCCTCCACCTCTCTCCCTCCTTCAATCCCCTCTCTTCTCTTTCCATTAAATTATATTATATTTTAATTTAAATATATTTCACTTTAATAAATTTTCTATAAATTAGAAATTATTTGGATGATTTATATTTTCCAAAATATTGACTCTTAATTCATTTAATTTTTTTTTTTTTTTTTTTTTTTTTTTTTAAAACATTCACACTTTTTTCTCATTCACACTCACACACACATTCACACTGTCTTTTCGGCAGCTCAGGCCATATAAGACATTTACGATAACCGTTATTTATGAATTTATATATATAGGGGTCCAGGCATTTTTATTTAAGCCATCTGGTATCATTTAATTTAAACACATAAAAAAAATGGTTATTCAATTTATTTGGCCGACACGTCTGTGGTGGACCATATTACAACATATATATTTAATTCTTCATCGATAAAAGAACAATGTATATGAAAAACCGAATCACTGATCAACTCTGTGCAATTTTATATTATATCTAATCGTAAGAACAAAAAATTATTTACCTCATTGTTGCAATAAGGTTTTTTATAATTTGTTATTTTATGTATACATTCTTAATATTATATGTATTTTTAGTATGGATTGAGGATGGCACTTATATTAAAAGAACCGAAACGTCTCCGAGATTAGAACCAGCAAACAGAGTCTTTTTTTATTGACTGCTCCTGCCTATAATTATCCATTCACATCACAGTCACTACTTTGGAATAGAACTTTATTTTATTTATTATCAAGAGACTTTGAAGCATTTTTACAAATATAATATTGGACTTAGGGAATTTTGCAAAAATAATTTTTTATATTTTATTGTTTATTCTCTAAATTAGTCGTATTTTTAGAGATAATTTATGAATATCTGTCAGAATTACAGTATTTACTTGCACAATGGGTCGTTTTGATAACTTACCTACCCCAATATTAAAATAGCCTCCCTATGGAGAAATACATGGTGTTTGTCCTTCAGCTATTTTAATGCTGAAGGACAAACACCATGTATTTCTCCATAGGGAGGCTATTTTAATATTGGGGTAGGTAAGTTATCAAAACGACCCATTGACAAAAAAAAAATGATATATAATCTAATCAAAACAATTTAAATCAGAAAAACTTTAATGTTGATTTTCTCAAAAAACTCGATGTTTGCTCTTTGACACACATTTGCATAACAGGGTCCAAATGGAAATCAATTTAAAAAAAGACCTAAAAAATAAATAAATAATAAAACAAAAGGGAGCGCCCTGTAATACAATACATTCGAAATAATAAATAAAAGACACTTTTATTTATTTATTTATTTTTTTTTTAATCAAAATAAATGACTTAGAAAATAATTAGAGACTCTCTCTCTCTCTCTCTCTGTCTCTTTCTCTCTTTTCAATTAATTATACTCTGTGAAATCATTTAAAAAAAAAAAAAAAAAGGTTAAATACTCCTCCCTCTGCTCTCTCCCTTTGGTGGTTTTTCTTTTGAGATGTTTTTGTTTGTTGCTTGAACACAAAAGAACAATAATGATTGATGAGAGTGCAGAGATGGAGGGGGAGGGAGGGGAGGGGGGATCAATAATTATTTCACTTTAATTGTTCCTATTTGTTTTTTTTGTATTTCACAAATCGATCAAAATAATGCCAACAACAACAACAACAAAATCTCGTAGAAAGAAGAGAAAGAAAAAAAATCTGGTGTGACTGGTCGCACAGCACACAACTTTCTCTTACCTTCGGTAATCGAAAGTTGTGTTCTGTGCTTGTCACACCGGATTTTTTGTGTCGACATATATTTAGATTCAGACAGTACGGTACATTCGATTTTCAAGATGTAAAATTCATAAACATGGGAAATTATTTATATTTCGTTACCTTGGCAACCATTTCTCCTATCTTTCCTATGGAGTACAAGAGTTTGCGATGTATTTAAGTCTGAACGAAATTCAAATGGATGTAGAATATATATATTTATAGGTTAAATATTTTTTCATTGTTGATTTATTTATTGTTTGTTTGCTGGAAATTTAATCTCAAATTGCATTGTATATTTTATTTAATTATTTATTTAAAAGTAATTAATTATTTTTTTGTAATTTGCTAGAATTGACTTCAACAAAGATTATGTTCAATATTTAAACTTCAAGGATCAAGTGATCCATTCTAGATTACGGAATCGGTCCCAACCGACTAACTTTTTCTTATCTAAGAAAATTCTCCTATCTGCGACTTAGGTAAATGATCTTAAAATTTTATACCAATCAGCTTACAATGTTTCAAATATGAAAGACAGAAAAAGAAAATTTCTGTCTATAAATTATCAAGAAATTTTAACTTCAAAAATATAGTGATAAACGAACTTTTTGAAAACTACTCTGATCATTTTATTTATTTATTTTTTGGGTAATAGGTAGATTCACTACCTATGTTGATTTTATTCTAAAAATAAAATAAAGTTACAATGTATTAAATATAAATGTTCAAAAGATATAAGTAAAATTTGACAGAAATCTTCGTTCTTTTGCCTCTTTGAAAAAAAAAAAAAATCACCTATTATTGATTTTTTTTTTCTTTTTGAGTGATCGTAAAAATTTAAAGATTTATCCCTCCTCAAGTGGTATAATATATAATCCTTAAAAGAGGCTATCTGTCACCTCGCTTTCTTCCCTCTTGACTTGACTTTTGAGAGCCTTTTTTTTCTTCCTTTAAAAAAAAGGCCACATTTAAATAATAAGAGTGGGTAGCAATTCAAAAATTATGGAGAGGACTAAAGAATTTTATTTACAAAATATTTAAAATTATCTCTATGTTAATAAAAATGAGTTTAATTAATTTCTATTTTATAAATAAAAGATGACCAACTTTAATAAGAAACTGTTAAAATTTAATATTTATTTAATAATTGTGAGAATTCTTATTTTAATTAGACATTAACTTAAAACTAAAAGATGTAGATCGTATATATATATATATATATATATAAATAGATAGATAACCTCTTCTTTTCCAATGTTTATAAAAATGGAATAAATGAAACTTAATGACTTTACTGGTTTACTTGGAAATTACACTATTTTAATATAAATTCAATGTGAGTTCATTTAAAAATTTTATTTAATTTTCTTTTAAAGTTGAAACTAAATATCAAAGAGGGATGATAAATAAAATAAGAGGGAAGAAAGTAGAGAGAGAAAGAAAAAAAGTTTTGTTAAAGGAACAGGAAGAGAGCGAGCGAGCGAGAAGGAAGCATTTGCCATCTGATGAGGATGATTATCATTTGGGGTATCACCTGGATGGATGCATGGGGCAAAAAGGGGCCCTAATTAAGGGCCAAAAAGAAGAAGTGAGAGGGAAGAGGGAGGCCAACTGGCATGCTTCTAGCTAGCGAGCAGTGTGCACATTTTCCACCCACAGCTGACAGCTGTTGCATTCTCGTCCCCGCCCCCCCCCCCCCATTGATGAAAATTACTTGCTTTTGTTCTCTCTCTCTATGTAAAAGCAGCAGATTGGTTTGGAGAGAGAGAATCTTTGCTTCAAAATATGATTTCACTTATTTCAGATAGATAGGAGAAGAAGAAGGAAATAAATCTACACACAGCCACAAAAAAAGATGAATATCGCTAGTAATACAATTTCTTTGTTCGCTTTATCGGACAAAAGAGTCCATTATTGGAATTTGTTATATGTCTAAAAAAAAAAAAATATTGTTAGCGTAAAATATACTATTTTTTTTGCCACTTGCAGATATGCAGGGGGGGCCCACGTGGGTTGTCTTCATTTCTTTCTCTCCAAGGGGGGGGCGTGGAGGGGCCCCCTTCTTTCACCCTCGTGAAAAAAATTAAAAATTTAGGATTTAATAAAGGTATAAATACAGGGTATAAATTAGTTTAGTGGAATATAATTTGAAATAAAAAAAATGAATGTGAACAGGTTATAGAGTAACAATGTACATAGAAAATAAAGAAGGAGGAGTTATGAGTGAAATAAAAAGAAATTGTTAAGGAAACCTTGCAGATATGAAAATGAATTTTTTTTTTCTGTTAAAGAGGTTATAAACAAATTTTTGACAGATGGTGTTTAAAAACATACAGATGAAATAAAATAAAATAATTTTTTAAGTGTTGCTTACTTACCATTTGATGATTCTTCTTCTCTTGGTTGAGTTTTTCTTAAAAAAAAAAAAAAATAAATAATCATCAATAATAAATCAGTCGTTTCATGGTTAAAAAAAGTAGTGGTATGCATGATTGTATGAAAATTGTGACTTATTTAACTACTGTTAGTTTTTCTAACAATGCATGCTCTAATTTATAATTATTGTAGGCTAATATTTATTTAATTTTGATTGATTCATTTAATTAATATAAATAAAATCATCTTTCTGCCTCTTTGAAATAGTATAATTTTATTTTATCATTTGTGTTCATTTCGGTGCTCTGCTTGTTTTTGTTTTTTTGCATATTTCAAAATTTTAATATATATTTTTTAAATGTTAAATTTGTTGGAATATAGTAAATCAGAAATTGGCGAATAGAATATTATACAAGAAATATTAATTATATTATATACATAGGCGTAGCCAGAAATTTTGATGGGGGGGTTCAGGATGATTTCCCCCCCCCCCCGACTAATAGGGCAGTATAATGAAGTATATGACTAGCCAATCCGCCCTCCTGACCCCCTTCGGATTGGCTCGGGCCCGCCCTTTCTTAATTAAGTGCCCCAATTTTTCATTCATCTCGTTTCAGGCAATAAAAAATGTAACCTTCACATCTTAAGAATTTATAATGGTCAAAGCCATATGAGCGGGTCTCCTGGGCAACCCCTCCTTACAGATTTATATCCCCACGAATATTTACATTTAATAAGCAATTATTTAATGATAATTTATTTTTTTTTATACAAATAATTATAATTTATTTAAGTTGATTTAATATTATCAACAATGCCAATTAGTGGAAAAATATCTAATTTCAATGGTATTGTTGAAGTATTAATTTTATTATTATTGATTAATTATATATAAAATAAATAAAATTTAATTGTCTACCAGCCTTCAAGGCAGACACATCGCCTCCCCAAATAGGCCTTATTTTCCCCTTATATAAAAGTTTCTTATGAGGCTATGCCTCCCCCAAGCACCCTGATAGTGGGGTAACTCGCCTCGATCCTCTCCCTGGACCATTATCCAGAGGATGATGCTATGCATCTCAATTAATGCTGGTGGCTTTCACATCGACTACCAGTGGCCATGGGCCCTGAAAAGAGCCGGTACGAGATCGTCCTGGACCAACTGGAGGCTGCGACTACAATCCACCAACGACAACTACAGATGAGTCCATTCTTGTTTTCCCCCTTCCCCTTTAATTAACGTCCATTAAACTTGCTTTTAATAAACTATAAACTCTAATTTTTTCTCTAAATATAATTTATTAAATGTAACAAGTTCTAAATAATAATCAAGGCTTTTGTGTCTCATAGAAGCGAAGAGTAGATGCTCATTTACACCCCTATCTTACCGGCGTTGTTGCGAAGCCAACGACCGGTACATTAATTTAATTATATTGTAATGAAACACCAAATTAAAGAAATTGTGTAAAAAAAGAATTTTGTCCATATTTATTGATGTTTTTCCATTGTTAAGCGACTTTTCACGTTATAAATTTTATATGTATCCCTATAATGGCGGAGTTTCTGCCTCTTTTGTTTCTCTTGATCCGAGTTCTATCTCACTTGTCAGATCTCTTTAAAAAAATAAAAAATTTAATTATATAATAATTTTTATCATTTTTCATTTGAGGGATTTAATCAATTTTAGCAGGCTTTAATTTTTTATAAAGCAAGACAAAAATCAATTATTTTCAATGGGAAAATTCAGAATTTTTTGCGTTTCCTTTAATAAAATTATTTTATTTTATTTTTTTTTTAAACTAGAGAAAATTATTATATTTTTTTACTTTCTCTTACCCTATATATGAAATATATATAGAGAGAAAGTATTGTTTGTATTATAGAGTTTAAATATCTAGTCATGGCTTGGGTCCAATGGGGGGTTTGAACCCCCAAATCCCCCCCCGTGGCTAGCTATGATTATATATATATAGAGATTAAAAAGAGATCCGAGGATAATTATATTAAAATTCTAATAAGAGCAAGAAATTGAAGGCTCTGAATAGACGAAAGGCCCACCAGAGGCGGACCAATGTGATAAATTAATTATAATTATCTTGTAAAGGTTGTAATTTAACCGAATTTACGATTGTTTTATTTATAAAAAAAAAAGTTCACTTTTTAATCAACAGCTCTAAAAAGAAACAATAGGGTTAAAAAAAAAAAATTAAAACAATTATTATTCTAATTTCCTCTTTTATATATAAAAGAATTAAATTAATTAATGAAAAAGATGAATTATCTAAATAGAGTGAGTGACATGGAGGAAGAGAGCTTTTAATTTTTTAAACATTTACAATGATTTTTTCTAAAATAAAATCCACTAAAGAGATATTCTTTAAAACTCTGAATAAAAAAATCATAAAGAGTAATTTCGATGTTAATGCGTTATTTAAATAGAAAAATAAAATAAAAAAAATCTCACGATATTCCATAATTGATTAAATTTTAATTATATTAATTTTTTTTTAAATATAATAAAAAACAATAAATAAAATCCGTGGTTTATTAATTAATAATTTAACAATCAAACAAATGAAATTTAATCTTTTTGATAATTACACGCTTATTGAATTGAATATAAGCCTATAATGAGAATTGTCAAATTTCAAGGTTAAAAAAAAATATATATTTCATTTAAATTAATAATAAATTGGTAATCTTTTGAAATTTAATTCCTAAATTAAACGTCAAATTATTTAAATGAGTGGAAAAAGCGAGAGAAAAATAAAATAAAAAAAAGACGCCATTTTGTTGTTTAGATTGTTTCCACACAAACCAACACTGGGACTGCACTGAGTACAAAACTTTGATAGGACAGTTACAGAAATTAAAAAAGGATTAAATAACAAAAAAAGAGTACAGAAAGGAGACAAAAAACGCCTGCAAAGCAACATGTATAACGTCCAGTGGAGTAATAACCAACTTAACAAAAATAAAATTCCTAATTTGAAAAAAAAAAAAACAAAAAATTTAAAGTTTGACAACGTCTTACATCAGTTTTAGTTAAGCTAATTATGTTATTAATTAAGAGCACAGATCGTAGTTAACCAGCTGAGACCCAAAGTTCGTTATAAGGCTTATCTAAGGAGTGAAATTAGAAACACAAGCCTTGTTTATTTATTTCTTTTAATTTTTGTTAAAAAAATTAATTACCCTTAATTAATTTTTAATAATTATGCCTTTATTAAGTTGCTAACTTCACAAAAATAACTAATTATATATGAAAAAACTCATTTATTTTTTTAACTCGAAGGTTAAGCGTGAATCGTGTTTTTGTTTATAATTTGTTACCTGTCTAATAAGTTTGCTAGTTGACTTAAACTGAAGCAACTGTTTCTCTTTTAATTAATTTCCACTAAATGATCGAGGTTCTTCAATACTCTTAATGGATTTTAGATTAAAAAAAAAAATAAAATTAAATAGAATTTTCAAAAGAAATTATTTCCCAATATTGGTTTTGAAATTGTTAAAAAGAAAGGAGATAATCTGCATTTTTTCTCTCTTTAAAAGCAAATGGCATCTCTCAGAACAGAGAGAGAGAGAGAGAGAGAGAGAGAGCAGGTGCTGATGATGGCCCCACCTGGCTGCCTGTCCTAAAAAACAACTCGCCTTTAGTCGATGCCCTCGAACTCCTTTATTTTAATCAAAATTACTTAAAGATATTGAAAAATAAATTTATTTATTTAAAAAAAAAAAAACAATATGGTGTGACTGGTCGCACAGCACACAACTTTCTCTTTGATGGGTGTGCTTGTCACACCAGATTTTTCGTGTCGACATATATTTAGTTTCCTCTGATGTATCGGAATTCAATTTTTAAGGGGATTCAGGAGGGACGTCTAAACGTACTTTAAAAAAAAAAACTATAAGGAATTTTTCATTGCGGTTTTTTTTTTTGAATTAAATTCATAAGAGATTATTGGGACATCGAGCTATAATTTTTTTAATGACTTATAAAAAAATTATCGTAATTAATTTTTTTGTTATCAAGCAAATACAAAAAAACAATCTGTCCCAATAATCTTTAATTTTTTTTTAAATTTAAAAATGAATTTATTGTTATTATTAATCACATATTAATTAAGAAATTTTTAAAATAAGCTTAGATGATTTATTTAAAATTCAACTGTCAAATTAGTTGAGTATTCTTGCAATAGATGGCAGGCTAGTCTAACAGCTGATCCACTATTAGCCTATATTTATATGCTTTTATAAAAGATACATAATATATAATAACATTTATTGTTAAAAGATCAATGAAAATCAACCAAATGCATTAAATATTATTAGCTACCAATATGAATTTTCAATCATTTTTCATATACTTCGGTGATTTAATATTAATATACCCAGGATATGAAATAAAATTAATATAAAAGTTTATGAACAAATTACCAACTTTTAAACTTATCTTTTTCTTTGTGTGCCGCCAAATTTTGAAATCGTTAAAAGTGTACTGCGCGACAAGTTGAGAATCACTGGTCTAAACGTTCTCAAATAACTCGACTACCTCAAGGAATTTTTATTAATATTATTTTATAATTATTTTAAGGAAACTTGAAATTATTCTTTTAAAATTTATTTCACAAATCTAAATTTATTAAATTCTGGTTTGAAATTCGCGCTCTAAACTATTTAAATATTTATGAAGTAAAATCATACTAATTAAATAATTTTTATAAAGTAATTCAACTAAATAGCTATAAAAATTAAAATTAAAATTAACAATTTTACCAAAATAATTAATTTTAAAATATACAAGAAATTTGTTAGGTTGGCAACAAATTGAACTTTCTCATATATATTCATAAACAGTTTATGAAACAGAGTTCCTATACTTGTATATGAAGTTTTCTTGAAAATTTTTTACCGTGTAGAGACGAAAGCAGGAGATAGGAAATGATGTAACTTCACGGGGTGCCGGTAGATGGCTACGGCCAGAGGCCAATTGGGTTTGAGGTGTGTGTCTTCGTGCACGAAAGCCCCTCGGGGTAAATAAACGGGGATCCCGATAAGAATTTCAAATAATAAATCGACATCTATGATTTTTGTTGAACCTTGATAGGGTCGCAGACCTTTCTAGAAGGCGGGCTTTTCTCTAATAAATAAATATTAAATAAAAGATTTTAAACAATCTAATATATAAAATGTCTGACTATCTCTATCCATTTTTTTTTTTAAATAAATTAACCTCATTTACTTTTAATGTTTTTGATAAGCTTGCACACTAAATAAAAGAGATAATAACAGAAAAACAACTACAGCTAACTTCTAGATTCATAAATCAAATATGAATATTTTGTATGCAAATAATTTGATTATTTAGTCTACTGTATTATCAATATAATTTAAATGAAATCAAACAATTAATTACTGCATTGTTATTAATTATAACAATGAAATCAATAATTGAAGCTTGTAAGTTTAATCACTATCAAATACGTATAAAATAAAATTTTGAACCAGATCTGACCCAGGGTTATCGTGTAATTAATTTTTAAAAAATTGAAATTTAACATGTAGCCTATGGGGAATAACGACGAAACGCACACATATCGAATTATATAGCCACCTCTGCATCAGATACAAAAACAAAAAAACTTACATTTTATTAATTCACTTCCGAGGAATACGTTAAAAATAAAATCAAAAGTTTCTGCCGACCGCTTTTAAAGATATTTTAACAAGAAAGTCAAAAAATTCTCCAAAATGACAGTCGCCAATATTTAAAAATAAGGAAGATTTCGAGAGTCAGACCAGCCTGGCAACGTCGCATAAAATAATTGACTTTTCTCGATGTCAGTTACATTTTTTTTTTCAATTTTACGATATTTTTTCTCGCAAATCGTCCATTGTGTTTAAACTGATTTGCATTAAACATTGTAATATATTAAATAAAATAAAATTTAAGGCGTTTAAGATTTAAAATAGATAGTTGATGAATGCAATGTTGCCAGTTCTATATTACGTGAAATACTGCTCAAGTCAAAAGTCATTCATTTATTATTTTTGGTAATTAAATTATTAACTTAATACAATTATAAACTCTGATAGGTCACGACTAAATTATAATAAGGAATTTTGGCATTCAAATTTTTAATTTTATTTAAAAAAAAATTTAGATTCTATTATGACTTACGCGGAAACTAAAAATATCTCAACACAACATATATTTTCGGTCCTGTTGGAGGTGGACACCCCCCAAATTTACCTCACAAATTATTGTTCTAAAAATGAATTCCGAGGCGCAAATCCCCTACTAGAGACAAAACCCCCATTTTGTTACGGATAGTAGTAACATCTCCTCTTTATATACTAAGAATTATAGATGAGTCCCCTCTCGAGTGATCGATTCCTTTGCAGTCTCAATTAGGAATCTGATTAAAAATTAAATTCTTGTTGTTCGGAATTGAAATTCTACACTTAGCTTTAAAAAAAAAAACACGTTGTAGCTCTTTGTTTGTTTTTTTAAATAGTTTCTTAAGGTTGTTCGGATAGTACATCGTAAGTCATAATAGAATCTAAATTTTTTTTAAATAAAATTAAAAATTTGAATGCCAAAATTCCTTATTATAATTTAGTCTTGACCTATCATAGTTTATAATTGTATTAAGTTAATAATTTAATTACCAAAAATAATAAATGAATGACTTTCGACTTGAGCAGTTTTTCACGTAATATAGAACTGGCAACATTGCATTCATCAACTATCTATTTTAAATCTTAAACGCCTTAAATTTTATTTTATTTAATATATTACAATGTTTAATCCAAATCAGTTTAAACACAATGGACGATTTGCGAGAAAAAATATCGTAAAATTGAAAAAAAAAAATGTAACTGACATCGAGAAAAGACA
This sequence comes from Euborellia annulipes, assembly GCA_023213315.1. NCBI lineage: Eukaryota > Metazoa > Arthropoda > Insecta > Dermaptera > Anisolabididae > Euborellia > Euborellia annulipes. The sequence goes on from JAKCPI010007429.1 coordinate 32,486, forward strand.
CTTATGTTATGCGACGTTGCCAGGCTGGTCTCACTCTCGAAATCTTCCTTATTTTTAAATATTAGCGACTGTCATTTTGGAGAATTTTTTGACTTTCTTGTTAAAATATCTTTAAAAGCGGTCGGCAGAAACTTTTGATTTTATTTTTAACGTATTCCTCGGAAGTGAATTAATAAAATGTAAGTTTTTTTTGTTTTTGTATCTGATGCAGAGGTGGCTATATAATTCGATATGTGTGCGTTTCGTCGTTATTCCCCATAGGCTACATGTTAAATTTCAATTTTTTAAAAATTAATTACACGATAACCCTGGGTCAGATCTGCTTCAAAATTTTATTTTATACGTATTTGATAGTGATTAATAACATATTAAAAAATTAGCTTTTAATCTATCAAAGTGCTTTAATGTCCGAACAACCTTAAGATAAAATAAAAAATATTGGGTGTGACTGGTTGGATATTTCTTTCACCAAAGATGCTGGTCACACCAGATTTTTTGTGTCGAGATATTTTTATTTACATATTTTTATACATTAAGGACGACTTATGCTTAAAAAATGAGGTTTTTCGAGAAAAAAACTAATTTTGGAGTTAATTACTCGGAATTTTTTTATTTATTCTATTAGAGGTTTTCTTTCTGCACCAAATGACATCTCATTTAGTCTGATCTGATTAGCCGTTCGGAATATAGAGGGGTTTGAAACTTTCAAGTTAGAATTTACCGCAGCGCGGTAAAATAAAATGATAGGAAAAAATAAATGGTGGAATCTTTAGCTGAAAACTCATTCTTTCTAACCGTATATTCCCCATAATTATACCTCTTAAGACAGAGGAGTTATTCAAGCCGATAAACTTTTTCGTGCATGCCTCCCTAACCTGCCACTATAGACACATGATTTGTAAGACGTTGTCACGTCAAAATAACATCATTAAAGTACTAGCACTGTTTGAGCGATTTCGTTCAAAACCTTATTTTTAACTGTCGGTGAGGGTACCTAACTTAAATATAAAATTTTAACCTCTCTTCCTTGTTTCTGTTGGTTCTATTTTAGAGAAACAAAAAAGGAAGCGGGAATGTTCTCTAACGTTGTTGCCTCTTTTATTCCATTCATTTACATAAAGAGATGATAACGAAAATTAAATGCCAATTTATTTCAAAGATATTTTCTCTCTCTCCTGTCTAAATGCGGGCTTAAAATGATTTAATAACAATTTTGTTAAACAAAAAAAAAAAAATATTCTGGTGTGAGTAAATGCACAGAACGGATATTTCTCTTAACTAAGTGCTATCAAAGTTTTATTTTCTTTTACTTATATATAAACATACACTGAAAAAAAAACGACCTTTTTCTCTTAAGGGGGTTCAGGAGCGACGTCTAAACGTACTTAAAAAAAAAAAAACTAGACTTTTATAAGGAATTATTCAATGCGGTTTTTTTTAATGAATTAAATTCATAAGAGATTATCGAGCTATAATTTTTTTAATGACTTATTAAAAAATTAACGTAATTAATTTTTTTGTTATCAAGCAAATACAAAAAAACAATCTGTCCCAATAATCTTTAATTTTTTTTTAAATTTAAAAATGAATTTATTGTTATTATTAATCACATATTAATTAAGAAATTTTTAAAATAAGCTTAGATGATTTATTTAAAATTCAACTGTCAAATTAGTTCAGCATTCTTGCAATAGATGGCAGGCTAGTCTAACAGCCGATCCCCTAAGAGCCTATATTTATATATTTTTATTCTTTTATAAAAGATACATAATATATAATAACATTTATTGTTAAAAGATCAATGAAAATCAACCAAATGCATTAAATATTATTAGCTACCATTCTGACATCTCTTGGCAAATTTTTGAATTACTTGATTTTTTGGGCATACTTTTTATGACACACAACGCCATCTTATCGGGAAATACATGCGTAACACCTTCGTTCCTGTTCCGCCTTAAAGTGAAATCCCTTTAAAAATTTTCAATAAACCTTCCCATAAAATTAACAAGAGTTTCCTTTTATTTTTACAAGAAATCTCATCGAGTTCTTATTTAAAAAGAAATCACGTAAAATTGACACGGTTTCCTTTTTATGTTGGCAGTAAAAACCTTTAAATTCTTATTTTCTGCAAAAAAGGCAACATCCTCTCTTTCCCGAAGTTCCGCAAAAACTAAATTTATTGCAGGAGGGCGGAAAAAATTCCGTGTCCCTAAAAAAAAAAAAGGTAAAAGGCAGGAGGAAAAAATTTAATGAGTTTGGGCCCCCCCTCCCCGAAAAAAATTTCTATATACGCCCCTTGGTAAGAAAAAATTTTGCGGCTCTTCAAAAACTTAGAAATATTATAAATTGTAATTTTTGACTCTTCCGATTCAAAAGGTTGCCGACCCCTGGCCTAGAGTAACCAGCTTCTCAATCGGATAATAACGGTTTTTCCCGATTCGCCCCTTAAATATAAAATTTCAACTTCTTATCTCAATTCCTTCATGCTTTATTTTTAACATACACACTGTAAAAAAAAATATGAATTTTCAATCATTTTTCATATACTTCGGTGATTTAATATTAATATACCCAGGATATGAAATAAAATTAATATAAAAGTTTATGAACAAATTACCAACTTTTAAACTTATCTTTTTCTTTGTGTGCCGCCAAATTTTGAAATCGTTAAAAGTGTACCGCGACAAGTTGAGAATCACTGGTCTAAACGTTCTCAAATAACTCGACTACCTCAAGGAATTTTTATTAATATTATTTTATAATTATTTTAAGGAAACTTGAAATTATTCTTTTAAAATTTATTTCACAAATCTAAATTTATTAAATTCTGGTTTGAAATTCGCGCTCTAAACTATTTAAATATTTATGAAGTCATGACTAATTAAATAATTTTTATAAAGTAATTCAACTAAATAGCTATAAAAATTAAAATTAAAATTAACAATTTGTACCAAAATAATTAATTTTTAAATATACAAGAAATTTGTTAGGTTGGCAACAAATTGAACTTTCTCATATATATTCATAAACAGTTTATGAAACAGAGTTCCTATACTTGTATAGGAAGTTTTTGGAAGTTTTTTTGAACATACAGATCACTTTGCTGAACTCTCAAAACGTGTATTTCCATTAAAATTTCAACATTCTCTCTCTATTATATATATTAATATTTAATAGAGAAGAGAAAGAAAAATATTTCAATTAAAATTTTGTTTCTAACTTGATATTTCAAATTTATCTACTTGGCCAATTAAATAGCAGCTTAATTTCTTCCGGATACATTAAACCTTTATTATTATTTTTTTTTTTATAATAGCCCTATATCAGATTTTTTTTCTGTTCAATGTAATCAAATTTTTAATTATAATATCATCTTTGCACTTTATTCATTTTCGGTCTCCATTTAGCAAGCCATCACCGTCAGCATCAATGCATGTGAAAAATAAGATTTGTTCGTTTCGCTTGCCATTGCAGAATAATTGCATTCTGTTTGTTTAATTGTTGGCCCCCTAGGTGCATAACTTGCATTGTATTCGTTTGAAACTTGAACTGGGACAGAATATTGCGATCTCAGCGCCAAAGCTTTAGCAGATGACCACCTTAGGCCGCCATTTTCTCTCAATCCTCGATTTAAATAATGACAAAAAAAAAAAAAGAAAAGTTGTAAGTTTTAGGCTTTATTTTCATTAATTTTCTTTATTATTATTATTATTATTTTTATTTATTTAACGATCAACGTGATAAAAATATTCGAAATGACAACTAAAGGTTAGGTTAGGTTAAGAACTCTTTTTGCAAGTTCATGACTTCAATCAAACAAATATCAAAAGTTGCACTTTTATTAATTAGAACACTTTTGACGACAAACAGAAATAATTTATTGATTACAGTTGTTTGTTAAAAAAATTAATTATCAAACTAGAGCATTCCAATCGCATCCATTTGATGCCTTAAATTTTAGATGTTTATATATTCTTATTAATTTTCGAATTCTATTTATTTAAGCCATTTAAACCAAGATATATTAAATTTATATTATTCTAATTTTTTCTTTGACTAGAAAGAGAAAAGGTTATAAATATACGATCTAGATCTCTTAGATTTTTAGTTCAAAAGAGGAAGAGATAGGTTAACTCATTTCTTCTTTTCAATGTTTAATTTAAAAAAAAAATTAATCGAATTAGGCCGACATCTCAGAATTATTATTATTATTCAATTATTTCAATTCAATTTACATAATTTTTATATTGGAAATCTCTAAATATTAAAAAAACAAAACAAAAAACATTTGCATATTTTGATTTGAAACGTGTAAAGATTAGCATGATCTACGATAAAAAAAAAAAAAGTAAAAATAGAGAAGAAAATTTTAATAAAACTCCCGTTATTTCAAAAATTTAATCTACAGTTCATTAAAAAAAAAAAAATTCAATCTCACAAATACCAACAAAATATTTAATAATAATAAAAAAAAAATTTCTAAATGCAAAACTCGTCTCTATCAAAATTTAATAGATGGAAAAATTATCATTTGTTTAACAAAAAAAAGCAAATTTGAAAATTTGAAATTGAGTCAATTCTATTCAAAGACTATTAATTAGAAATAGTAAATTAATAAAAATAAAATAAAATAAATAGCGTATAATTAAATTTATTTTGTCTAGAAAAAGAAGATATACTTATATATATATATATATATATATATATATATATATACAATCTACATCTCTTAGATTCTTAGTTCAAGAAAGAGAAAGAGGTTAACTCATCTCTTCTTTTAATTTAAAAAAAAAAAAAAAATAAAAACAAAAAAAAAAACAGAAAGAAGATTTATTTATCTAATTAATAAAATATACCATTATTAAATATTAAAAATTATATTTAAAAAAAATAAAATTAATAAATTATAAACATAACCTCTCTTTTTTGAACTGAAACTAAATTATATATTGACATATTGTTTTAATAAAATCTTTTAATTTTTTTGAGAACATCGTGTACATGTAGAGGAATTGTGTGTGATGTTATTTAGGTGTCGGCGGTGACCCATCCGACGAGCGACGGCTGCCTGGTGGCTGGCAGGTGGCAAGCGCAGCTGCTGCTGCTCTTGGCCCATTCGCCACGTGATGATTAGAAGAAAAGACGAGAGGAGAGGGTCGCGTGGAAGGCACGCGTCGAATAGCACCTGCTCTCGCTCCCTTGACTAGCACCTGGCCGCGGCCTCTACTGCGCATGCGCACCAATTAGAAAGCTATAAAAGGAGGGCGCAGAGACGTGCGCGCTTCAGTGTGTTCAAAACACAAGGATGATCACAATGTTGTGGTGGTGTCGTGTGTTTAGTGTTGTGCTCTTTGTTGATATCGGTGTTGTATATGGAACAACAACAACAATAGATCTTGAAGCGACAGTAAATACTTTGTCGAAACAAGTGACGGAATTATTAAAGCGTCGACAGGAGGATTTTCATCTACTTGAAGAGTCTTTATTAAGGCATCTACATAAAAACACGGAGATACAATCACTCAAGGATCAAATCGCACAAATACGGTGAGTGAATTCTATCATTTTTCATCTGTCATTATTTTTGAAGTTCTTTATCTAATGTTTCACGTCAAAAAAAATATGCAAATGGTTTGTTGTTTTTTTCTTTATTTTTTCAATATGAAAAAAAACAAAAAGAATTAAATTGAAAAAAAATTTATTAAGGTTATGTTTATAAATAAGAAATAAATTTGATCTCTTTTATTTTTATAAAAGTTAATTGTTAAAATTTAATATATTTTATTATTAATTAAATTTAATTCAATTTTTTTTTTTTTTTTTTTTTTTTTTAAATTGAAGATTGAAAAGAAGAGACGAGTTAACCTCTTTCTCTCTCTTTCTTGAATTTGAAATCTAAGAGATGTAGATTGTATATATATATATATCAACATATAAAGGGTTTTATACATACAACCTGCCCTTTTTTTTGAAAGCAGGATATTTTTTTATTTTATTTTTTTTCGACCACAATTTTTACAAAAAGTAAAATAAAAAATAAAAAACATTATACATAAAAAAAATAACAACCCAGTAAAAAACGTTGTATAAAACAAAAATAATAATAAAAAATATTATATATGTTTAAAAATTCTGTTGACTGTCGAAATTCAGGGGTTATGAAGGGGATGATATTTGCGATTGTGACGAAAGCGTGTAGTGTCAAGTGATGAGGGAATTTTATTAAATCTGGCCTGATAATTCTGAGACGGTTAATTAAATTGATGGATTTTTCTGTTTGTAATTAAATCTAATTAATGAATTTTCAATTTTTTTTTTATTAAGTTACAGTTTTTCAAATTTTTAATGAGTTTTGAAAATTGATAATAATATTAACGGGTTTCGAATTAGAAATATACATATTTTTTTATTGGTGTTTACAAATGTCTCTCTTATTCTTGAACTTGAAATCTAAGAGATGTAGATTGTATATAAATATATATATATAGGCCCTATATGAATTAAAAATGGGAATTAAAATTTTTTTCCCACCGTGGACCTTGGCTTAGAGATTAAACACTCACTTAGTGTGTTACTGGAAGATTTTTAGGTTAAAAAAATTTTTAAAACTTATAACCTAGTGTTTTTAATTTAATTTTTTTTTTTTTTAATAAAGATTTTCTGAAATTCATCCCCAAATAAATATTTTAAACTACAATCAATTTCACAACAATGTGGCCAACAATACCAGAGTAGCCTCTAAGATATAATTAATACAAAAATTCTTTTTATTTATACTCCTTTCGGTTTTTTTTTTTTGTGTGTAATTTGAAACGAGTTATATTATTTCGTTGTCGTTGTTGTGAAGGTCAGTAAAAAAAAAAAAAAAGGGGGGGGAGAATAAAAAAAAACATCTAAAGAGAGAGATTTATATTTAATGAAAATTTAATCTTTTCTAAGGAAATTATTATTTTTTTTTTGTGTGTGTGTGTAATAAGTTGAAAAAAATTATTTTTGTTTTAATTAAAGAATTTTAAAAATTACATTTATATTATTGGGCTCGTTATTATTAAATTTTAATTATTAAAATACAAATTATTGTTAAGAGAATAAAAGATATAAAAAAAATCTCTTTTTGATAATAAACAATTTCAATAAACACTCATAAACCTTTTTTTTTTTTATTCATTGATAAATAATAAAAAAGAGACAATTTGGTGATCAAAGATATTTTGCATTAAAAACAAAATTTCAATAATGTATCAATAATTATACTTATTGTTTATTATGTATTCTTGTTTTTTAATTAATTGTTAGCTAATTCAATTAAAATAAATTTATAAAAACAAAAATAATTCAACAATGTAATAAAATAATTGAATTTTTTTAAAATTATATTTGAACCTAAACAAAACTTACTTTCTTCATTTTATATTTAAAAAGGGCAAATCCCCAGGGCGCATTCTGTACTTGTTTGCCAGAATATAAATACAAATCAAATTTTTAAATGTTACATTAAAATTTTAATTAAATTTTTTTCGAAAAAAAGTATTTTTTTTTCAAATCTCGGAGGGTGGGGTAATCACCCCCTTACCCCCTTACCCCCCCTCCATTGTATCCGCCCTTGCCTGAAGAAGACCGAAACTTTATAATTATAATTTTTTTTTATCATAGCCATTAAATTACATGATTTACAATGTCAACGTATATCAATATATTTTCAAAACAATGCAATCAAATTTATTTTCATAACTAGACCTTAAGAATTCAGTTATGAAAAAGAAATTTAGTATACCTGAAGAAGAACTTTATATTCAAAACAACGAAATTAAATTCATTTTCTCATAATTCTCCTTTAAGAATTAGTTGATTAAAAAAAAATATAATTATAAAGTTTCGGTCTCTTCAGGCAAGGGCGGATACATACACATAAATAAATAACATATATTAACCGCTTATCCGACCAACAAATACCTGAGGAAGATCGAAACTTTATATTCAAAACAATAAAATAAAATCAATAATTTTCTTTTTTCCATTTATATATTATTTACTAATTAATAAAATTACATTGTTGATATTTTTATCTCATTAAACAAAAAAATAAATAAATAAAAGTTAATTGTTGGTGTGTAATTAAAACTTGTATTGTTACAACAACAACTAGGATTTCCTAAGACAACAACAACAACACAAGACACAGACAGCATCCATAACACTTCAAGCCATCACAAACAACTCCAATAATTAAACTTACAAATGGCTTACTTACTTACTTACTTACTTACATTCATTCAGCTTCTCTCAACGTTTAATTAGTTTAGCCTATTCAAGATTTGCAAAAACTTTTTATTTTTTGTTTGTTTGTACACCTACGTCATCGACAAGATATTTTTTTAACCTCAATTCAATGATTGTCTTTAATTATCAAAGACCTTCATTCAAAATTGAATATCTTTCAATAATAAATAACCAACAATCAATTAAATATTCATTATTGATTTTATTCAATTTATTAAATCAATAATTAATTTTTTATATTCTAAAAATAATCAAAATTAAATCAATAATTGTTAAAAATTTTCAACAATCGATTTTATTCAATTTATTAAACCAATAATTAATTTTTTATAATCTAAAAATAATCAGAATTTTTTTTAAATAAAAATTACTAATTGTTATAAATGAAAAATTATCAACAATTGATTTAATTTAATTATTAAACCAATAGTTAATTTTTTATATTCTAAAGAATATTTTTTTTTTTAATCATCAATAATGAAAATTATTAACAATCGATTTATTTTAATTATTGAATATTAATTTTTTTTTTATTATTATTTGTTAAACAAATTCCGGATGTCTATAATTGCTAAAGAACCTCCCCCCTTAAAAAAAAAAAAAACTGGCCTTGGCCTTAGAGACAAGAGAGAAGGAGACATAAAGTAGTTAAACGAGTCTCTGTCGTTGTCAATTTAATTATTCCCTTTTGGAAGAACAATTACGAAATTCCCTATTAATCTTTAAAAAATAAACTAAAATCCTAACAATAAAGAAACATATAAAAAAAATAAAAATACCTTGAGATTTATTCCCTTCACTTGAAATGACGTCACTCACTTTACAGTATTAATTAGTAGCTTGTTAGGTGCATTTTTTCTATATTCTTTGATCGAAAAGTTGCATTTCATTTTGATTGATTGTTTATTCATTGTTAAATCAGTTAATTTAATAATAACAATTTCATTTGAAATAAAAGTAAAGTTATGTTTATAAATAAAAAAATCTCTCTTTATAACATAACCTCAATTTTTCTTCAATATATTTATATTAATTATTTAGATAATATAGCATTGATAGTACAGCTGGGTAATTAATAATTAATATTATTTGATAAACAAATTATTATCCTTTCAATTAAAAACTGAGAGGTTATTTTTGTTTGTTTATTAAAAATAAATAAATAAATAAATAAAAATAATTTGTTAATCAAAACATTCTTCTATATCTATAAAAGTCAAATCGTTATTTTATTATTTAAAATTAATTATAATATTATTATTATTATATAAAAAAAATATTTATTTGAAAAAAAAAACATTGTTATTATTAGGATTATATTTATATATATTCAGTATTATTAGAGGTAAAATTAATTTTTAATTAGACCTATTGTATTTATCAAAAAATAAGTATCAATTAGGCCGTGGCTTTCAAAACAAAATTCATATTTAATTAATTATTGCCGCGGGGGAGTGTAGAGCAACAACTACCGAGATCGAGGCAAGCCAATACAACGCACGGATGGGCGGCCCTGAAAAACAAGCGTGTGGAAAAATATTTATTGATAATAATACAAAATTAACTCCCCCTCCCCCCTATATGGCCTAAGATGCCGAAAAGACTTAAAAAGAAATAATAATAATAATGATATAATAATAATATCAAAAGGGAAAAAGTTATTTTTGTTTTAATTAAAGATTATTAATAAAATAAAATGGCTAATTGTTATTAAATTTTAATTATTAAAATAAAAATTATTATTAAATGGAAAAAAGAAAAAAAAATGAATTTCATCTCCATTATGATAGCAATCAACAATTTCAATAACATTCATAAACTTTTTTTTTTATTTTTAATTTTTTTTTTTTATACAATGAAAAAAGAATATTTAGTTTTAATTATTTTTAAAAGATATTTTTCATTAAAAAAAAAAAAAAATTCAATAATGTATCAATTATTGTATTTATTAATATATTATTTATTTATTGTTTGAAATTTTACAACTATCAATTTAATAAACAAAAAAAAAAAAGTAAATAATGAATTATTTTTTTTTATTGAAATTCACGGCCTAATAGATACTTATTTGTCGAAATTATTATTATTATTATTATTATTCACAATCCATTTCAAGTTGGCTATTTTAATTTAAAATATTCAGTTTGTAGTAGAAATTTCGAGACGACGAATCCCTTAGATCTGCATAATAGATTATAAGATGAACTAAAAGAAGAAGACAACAATAGAAAGGATTTCTCTCTCTTTGAATTATTTATTTACAAAGAAAAAAAAAGAAAAAAAAAGCTTGCTGTTTACATTGACGGAAGGATGATGTTTATATTTACACACTGATTGTTCTAGTGAGACGAGGTGAAGGTGATTGGATCATTCAGGTGATTGGGCCTCTTTGATCCTCTCTCTTCTATCAATAGATAAGAAACGAGGGGGACGGGGGCTGCCCAATCGATGCCTTTGAAAACCCACCTCCTCTTTAATGCTTGAATAATCTAAAATTAAAAAAAAAAAGAAAAAATCAATCAATCGATGAACACAAACACACTCACACACACAATTAAATTTAAATTACGCTCTCTGCTATAATAATCATTCAATTCTATTGATATCTACCTAAGGTCATTTCATTCGTTCTCATATATTGGAAAGAAAGAAAAAATAATCATTAATTAAAGGTTATGTTTTTAAAATTCTCTTTTTTTTTTAATTTGAGGCGAAAATCCAATTTTATAGATATATTTAATCAATTATAATTGGGAAATTTAATTCGGTTAATTATTTTTAATTATATATTTAGAAAAATCTGGGTGGCCTGGCCCACGGCACCCACCCTTCCCTCTCCCTTTGGTGAGAGAGGGTTGGGCGCCGTGGGGGTCTCCTCTGTGTTTTTGTGTTGGGATTTTTTTGGGTTTCCGCCCTAGTTTCAAACTTGATTTTAAATGTTGACTGCTTCAAATAAACTATGGTTATTTTTCAAAATTTTAATCTCATATTTGGACATTTTATACACAATATAGAATCGTAAATAAATACAAAATTTCATAAGAATTGGAAAAAAAATTTTTAAATGCGTAAAAAGTTTCAAAGGGGACCCCCTTTGAATCGAAATTAACATACAAATCCCCATAGGAAATTAACATTAGGCCTATGAGAGAAGGTGGAGAGACAGGGATAATGTTTGCAAGTGAGAGAGGGAGAGAGAGAGTGATATATGTTTTCGGAAACAATTAAAGACAGAAAAAATGGGAATTTAAATAATAATTGATTTTTAATCTAATAAAAAGAAAAAGATTTAAATTCGGTTCCAAACCATTTCTATCTTTCCTATGAAGAACAAGAGTAAAGTGGTCTTCAGAAGATTTCAACGGCAAAATGAGAATATACATTTTAAAGAGCATCTAAAAAATAGTTCATTTATGGATTTTAAAAAAATCCTTGTAGGGAATTTTGAGAAAATCGAAAAAAAACTGAAAAAGTACATCAGTAAAGTACTAGTACTTTTTGGCCGATTTTGTTCAAAAGCTTATTTTGAGATTCTTCAAAGGTACCTAAGTTAAATATAAAATTTCAATCCGGTAGCTCAATTCCTTCATGCTAAAAAATGGTTCCACACACACAGACACACACACACACAGACCAATTTGCGGGACCCACTTTTTGGACTCAGGGGACCTCAAAACATGTATATCCATCAAAATCTCGACATCGAATTTTTGACATGATCGAATACTTTTCTCTCTATATATTTCATATATAGGGTAAGAGAAAGTAAAAAATTGATGAATTAACCAATCTCGTTTTTTTGATCTAAAAAAGTGAGATGTAGATCGTATATAATTTAATATAAAATTTTGAATAAAAATTAGAATTTTTTTTCTCTGATACAGGGAGTTAAGTAAGGCATTTATATAAGTTATATATAATGATTGAAATGTTTTTTTTTTTTGACAGTTGGAGCCTATATATACGTATTACAGGTTAAAAAAATATGACTAGCGTAGTTAGCCATTGTTATTTTATTTTAATCTCTTTATGTCATTTTTGATTGATATTTTAAAAGCTTTTTATTTTTTTTTTTATTTTATGAATTAAAAAAAACATTGTTAATTCAAATTAAATGTTTCTTTGTTTGTCTAATACATAAATTTAATTAAAAAAAAAAAAAAAAAAAAATAGTAATAATGATAATCGACAATTCTAATCAAAAAGTTGAAATGATTATTGAAATTTATTTATTTTTCAAGATTGAAAAAAAAAAAAAAATTAAACTCCCTTTTTTTAATATAATTTATTAAGAAAAAAAAGCGTTTATTATTAAGTAAAATAAAAAAATTATTAGCCATTTATTGAGATTAAATTTATTTAATTTTTTTATCAAATAAAAAAGATCTTTTGCCGGCCAATAAGATGAAAGAAGAACAGCCACCTAGATCGATGGCGAACCGTAGGGGAAAAAGGCTATTGCGCCCATCCCCCTTTTCCCCTCTCACTCACAATCCTAAAGATATTCTACATATAAGCATTTTATTGTAAAAATCTCAATAGCGGCCTCAACAGAAAGACTTTAATGATAATAATAATTAAAATAAATAAAAAGAAAAGATTTATATATACAGTATATATATATTTAATTAATAATTTATTTCTTTTCAATTATATTTTTAAATTATTCATTATTATTATTATTTAATTGTTGGTTTGATTATTTCGTTTTGAAGTTTTTCCAAGAGATGTAGATTATATATATATATAAATCACTAAGATAACTAACCTCTTGCTATACTAAAGAAGCTAACCTATTTAATTTAATCTTTATTTAATATACAAAATAATAATTTCCTTAAGAAAAAATATTTAATTGTTCATTATAATATTTCGTTCTAAATTCTTTGTGTAGGAAATAATTAAAAGGCAGGCAGGCAGCCCATTTAAAACTTTTATTATTATTATTATTATTTGTTGTAGAATAGAAGGACTTATTTGAGTTTCTTTGCATATTCTCTCTCTCTCTCTCTCTCACTTTTATTCTCGTTCTAACCCTCAACAACTTTTCAATAAATTAAATTTCATAAACTTTTATTTATACAATATATATTCTTTGGGAATGTAGAGAATTTTTTTTTTCATTGCATCAAAAAAAAAAAAAAAAAAAAAAATAACATAGTAGCTAAAGTAAAAGTTTTATTATTTAATATAAATATTACAACTAAGTTATTACAAGTTGTGGAAGAAATATTAAAATGAGATTTTATATATAAAAAAAAAAAAATTAGGCTATCTTCATATATATAAGTTTTAAAATCTAAACAAAAAAGTGATAGAGAACTTGGAGCTCATTTTGAAAAGTAACAAAATTGAATAAATAAATTCAAAGAATATTAATTAATGATTGTTGCATTTTATAAATTTTTATTTCAATTAATTTAATTAAATAATTTTTTTTTATTAAATGCTTTAAATTATTATTTTTTTTCTTTTCTTAATTGATTGTTAAATGGGTAAAAAAATCTTTGTTGATTGTTATTTATCAAAATGGCGGCATAAATGACTTCACTTCACCAAATGAGAAATATTTTTAAATAAATTGCAAAACATTAAAATACAAATGTTGTATATTATTTTATTCAGAAAAAAAGTGCAGGTTCAGAATATTTATCTATTTTCTAAAATTGTTTAAAAAATGTATGTATGCATAATGACTGTAAAATGATCGATCCATATTTTTAAATAAAAATTTGAGGTTATCTTAAAAAAAATAGCTAAATAATTAAAATTCTCTTAAATTAAAATTAAAAAAAAAAATCAGTACGATATGTGACAATATCTAAAAAAAAAAAATTATACAATTTGTTTTTCTCCTCATTGGAATATATAGACCAAAACGCCTACATTCTGTATTTTAACAATTAATCGTATCTGTGAAGATCGTAATTAGAGACCGAAACGTCATCTACACCCTGTATTTTAAAAATTAGTCATCATGATGAAAGTCGTAATTAGCCACCAAAACGCCTACATTCTGTATTTTAACAATTAATCGTGGTGCTGAAGATCGTAATTAGAGACTGAAACGTTTACATTATTAAGGGGGAATATTTTAACAATTAATCGTCGTGATGAAGATGGTAATTAGCGACCGAAACGTTTACATCCTGAATTTTAACAATTAATCTGAAGATGGTATTAAATATAACCGAAACATGTGCCTTGATTTATTATACGAAATCTTCTTCAATTAATTTTTAATTTAAAACATATAACTTACAAGTGTTATTAATTTATTTTTCATGTATATATAAATGAAAAAGAAATTTTCATTAATATTTTAATAATAATAAAAAAAAAAAAAGAAAAAGAAGAGATAACGAGGTTTTAAGAAAAGTGAATAATTAAAATTTCATGATGATGATATAACAAGAGGGTTAAAAGTGTTTTTCTTTTTAAAATCCCTTAATTGATTGTTAAAAAGGAACGAAAAAGAAAAAAAAAAAAGAGTCTTTGCCATCGTCGTTGATGCTGCTTTTGTTTACCCAAACGAACGTTTTGTGTTGATCTTGACCCAGAAGGGAAGCAAGGAAGCAAGGAAGGAAGATATCAGTGCTCTTAAGTGGGTGTGGGGGGTGGGGGGTGGGGGGGGAGGCGGAGATCATCATCATGAATAAAGATGAAATTACTTACTAACAACCTGAGAGAGAAAATGACGCTTTCGCTCTTTACTTCTCTCTCGTTAGTTTAGTTAGGATTCTATATAATCAGATTAAACTTTCCTCTTCTTCGTCGTCTTCTTGTGATTTTAATTAATCAAATCAAAATAAAGATTTTGATTTTAATCAACTATGAAATTATTTCTTCTTTTTTTTTTTCAATTTATAAAATAAACGTTCGGTGTCATCAGCGTGGGAAACCGCTATTTAAAATATATAAATATGTATATCCCTAAATAACATGACAAGCCAAGAGAAAAATAAATGTATATTCTTTTTTTTTAAATATATTGATATATATATCTATTTAATTATTATTATTCATAGAATAAATGTCGAAATTAAAATAAATAAATTGTAAAATCAAATTCAAATTCATATATGTTCAATTTTTGAGGTTATAAAACAGGAATTGTAAACAATTCAAAGAGATGTAGAATGTATATAGCCATCTTTGAAATCATATTTTAATATTCTTTATTTATTCTCCAAAAGAAATAATCTTTTTTTTTATTTAAAAATACTAAAAAGAAATTAATATAAATTGTTGTGCTTAAATGATAATATTGTTGTGACAATCACAGTAATAATAGAAAAATTTACATTTGTTTCTTTTAAAATTAATTAGAACAAAAAAGATTTCAAAATTTTATAATAATAATTAGATAGTTATTTTATTTAAATTAAAAAAAGAAAAAAAAAATAAATAATAAATTTATTTGATTTCAAGAGATGTAGAAGAATATTATTAGGTTCTTGTTGAGGGTACAAAGATGGTTTTATTAGGTTCTCGTTGCTTATTTCAGGTTAATAGAAAAATTCTCGCAGCTATTTTTTTTTTTCTTTTTTTTTGTTAAAAGATAATTAAAATAAAAAATACTACCTACATGATAAATTTTCTCTTCTCTCTGTATTATTTGTTTTAACAAGAAAGCAACAACGGGAAAAAAAAATTCATAATCTATGTAGCTAACTCTAAAAAATAAATGAAAATTATATTATTTCAACCTCTACCAAAATAAAAAAAAAATATCTATAAATCACATCTATAATATAAAACGAACGAATGAATTTCATTTAAAATCCTAAATTATTTATTTTTAGTATTTACTCCTTTTACTTATTATTATATAAAATTTTAATAATTAATAAATTTATTTCCAAAAATCATTAACAATGAATTTTCAACAATGCACTTCTCTTTTTTAAAAATCTTATTTTAATAATATACATTTTTGTTAATTATTAATAGGCCTAATTAAAATAATTTTTTTTTTTGTCCTTTTGAGTTAAAGTGGTTTTAGTTTACTAATTATCTATTTTGACAAGAATGGAGAAAAGAATAGACGGATATCATTTAGGCTATAAATACAACAATTGATTGTTGGTTAATGACATTATTGGCCTGTTTATATTTTTATTTTTGTGTTTGTGTTTGTGTGACCCCCATTGAAATATGCAGTAGAGAGAATTTTAAAACATTTCCAAGAGAGAGCTATTTAATGAAATAAAAAAAAAAAAATTTCCATTTTATTAAAAACAAAAAAAAAAAAAAGAATTCAATTTCATATTCTCTATTTTTTTTTTTTTTATTATTATTCTTAGATGATGGATGGATGATTGAATATTTCATCTTTTTTTTCTCTTCTTCTTCTTATTAAGAGAATATTTATTTATTTATTTTCTTTTTTTTTAAACGATTTTTAAAAAATTATTATTTTTACAAGGGAAATGGATTCTTCGATATTTTTATTTCCATACTCTATTGGATGAGAGCTCAAGGGAATAATTTTTTTTTTTTTTTTTTTTGTATTTCAACTTTTCTACACATACCTAGAGGGTATTTTATGTGAAAAGAATCTCTGGGAATTGGATATAGAGAGCGAGAGGGACGATCTATGTACTATTATATACACAGTATATACGAGAGAAAGAGTGAGTTTGAAAACATGTCATTTGAAGATCGATTTAGAAAAAAATATATAAATATATAAGAAATTTCTTTTCTTTCTTTCTTTTTCTCAAGAAATTGTTTCCCATTGGGATTCGAGGATTATTCATTTAGATACCTTCAAGGACCAGCCAACAGATGGCACCTCTAATAACAAATCCATATCACTCAGCTAGTACCAACTTTTACTTGTTAAAATTACCGTTCAAAAAGGTTGCCACTACGGTATTTTTTTTCTTATTAAAAGGCAACACATGAAATTCTCCATTAGTATAAAAATAAGAACTAAAAGCACAATAACCTCAAACAGTAAAAAAATTATTAGACTAAATATATTAATAAAAAAAAAAAGAATTCGATTTTTGAATAAATATTAATATAGATATATATTTATATATAGATCTACATTATAAATAAATGAATTATTAACTCTAATTAAAAATATCAGAGGTCAGATAAAATAAAAAATAAAATTTAAAGTGAAAAAAAGATGGGATGTAGATTATATATATATATACATGTATATATAGGGCCAATATTACAGGTATATAATTATATGTTTACTTTTATTTATTTATTTTTAATAAAATTAGAAAATTTAAAATTTATTTATTAAATAAATAAATAAATAAATAAATAAAATTCAGCCCCTAGACAGTTTTGATTAAAATTTCATAATTTAATTCAAATAATAACCTAAAAAAAAAATATAAAAATATGGATATTTTATTTGGCTACTAGCTGCTTCGGCTCATTGGAGAAATCCAGAAACCTTTAATCATGGATATTTTATATCCACACTTTTTTTCTGATCAAAATGACATGTATCACTTGTATTTAAATTTAGTTAAAAATCTATTTATTTTGTTCAAGTGGAGAGAGTCGTTTATGCCGCCATTTTGTTTTAACAACTTCAAAAAACTAACCTTTTTGGAACAATACACCTAATTTAGAGAGATTTTGCAAAAAAATGTTAATAAAATTTAATTGTTTTAATTTAAAATTAATATTATATTAAAATTATTTTATAATAGATTTTTCTCAAATAATTTTTTTTTTTTTATTAAAAATTGAGTTATTAATAATTAAAAAAAAATCAATAATTAGATTTTATTTATTGTGAATTTTGATCTAAAAACGAATTGTCTTTATTTAAATAATTCTCTTCTTTATATTTAATTTACTTACAAATAGGATGTTTATTTAAAATTCAATTTTAAAATAATAAAAGGTTAGAAGAATTTGCTTTAATCATTCATGCAAGCCGTTCCCTAAAGAGAGACGGACGCCATGTTTAAACCCTAAAGACAACAACTTTTAAGTAGAGGGCAACTTTAATTAATTTTATTTTAAACAAATAAAAGGTTTGATAATATTAATAAAAATGAGAAGAGAGAGAAAGAAAAATGATGTCACGTCGGAAGTTAGTCACATGTTTTTAGTCGGGGTAAACAAGGAGATAAGTTCACTCCCCTTCCTTCCTTTTTTATACTCATTTTTCAAAGGGCTCTTTGAATCATCGGAGAAGAAAAATTGCTTTTTTTTACTCCCTCTCTATTAATTTGTTATCAATTTGATCACATTTCTTTAAAAAAAAGAGAATTTGAAAACGAACATTTTTGTTTAATTAAATATTAGTCTTCTTTTTACTTTCTCTTACCCTATATTTTTTTTATATACAATGTTTTGTTGTTTATATAAATAAATGTACATTATAATAATGAAAATGTCAAAAAGGAGAGTAAAAAAAAATAATATACAAAAAGTTCTAACCTCAAAGCGACGCCATTTTTAATTCTAACAAAAACTTTAAATTGTTTTAATTTAATAAATAAATTATTGAAAACTGAAATTATTAACAAATTTGATATTATTATTAATTAAATTAAAAAATGGCAGACAAAAATGTTTTTTTATTTGTTGTTTTAATTAATATATACACATTTATTATTCTTAGTTAGGTTAGAAAAAAAAATAAATAAATGAAAACACGACAATATTATAATTATTGTTATTGATAGTTAGATATAAACCTTAAACTCTTTCACTGTCACCTAGATCGTCAATATTGTGTAAATTATAAAAAAAAAAATAATATGAGGCCATTTTTTATTTTTTTCCTGCGAACCTATTCATGTGTTGTTTGAATAGCCTCTTAGGCTCACTTAGGACTATAAATTTGCCAAGTTTCATTCTTATCTGATAGATAGTTCTAAAGATATAATTCAAACGTAAATATTTAATGAGGTTAAGTTTTGGTAAACAAAACTTTGAATTATTAAATTAATATCAAATTACAAATTTTTTTTTTTTGTTAATTAAAATTAAAATATAAACAACAACAAATTCACATTATAAGCTCAAATTATAAAACATTAAACAGTTTAATTGACGCCTTCTTGTTTTTAAATTTACTAATTAAAACTAATTTATAAATCTTTTATTATTTATTTATATCTTAAAAATTTATCTCCAACTCTATACTAACAGGATTTTTTTTTCTTTATTTTATTTAAACAGAGCATGAAATTATAATTTAAACCTACGCAAATGAATTAATTTTAATAAAATATTTTCTTTTTATAGTAAGAAAAAGACGGAAGAGATTATTCTTATAATTTATATTCATTGAGATGGTTTGAAAATTAGGAGATGTAGAATATATATTTTTAATAATTGAATTGTTGTTTATTTAGTGTTCTTTTCTGATTGTTTAGGAGGGAATCAAAGATCCCCGAGAGCGGCACCGAGAGACGCAACGAGCAACTCACTTTGCAATGGCTCTCGGCTTCCGTTTCGGAACTCCGCGCCGAACTCACGGAACTCGCTGAGGCTCATAATGCATCGGCCGAGCTACAACAAAGGTAAAAATACTTTTATCATATTTCTCTCTTTATGCAATATATTGCGGTTAATTATTATTATATTATTAATATAATAATAATATTATTAGATTAATTTATTAAAATTAAATATTCTTTGATTGTTGTTAATTAAAATGGCGGCATAATCGACGCTTGAATAAAAAATATCAATTTTTGACTAAATTATAATCAATTTAATTTGTCATATTATAAAAATAAAAAAATTTTGGGGTTATATTAAAAAATATATATATATATACTTGGTATATAATTCAATTTTTCAATAATCATTTACAATTCTGATCCAATTCACTCATTGTCAGCATTAATGTTTATTATAATTTATGCACCCTGAAATATACAGAGCCGAGGTGAAAAAAAGCAAAAAAAATTCTAAATAATAATAAATGTTAATATAATCAAGCAAGTATTTTAATCAATCATCAATATTATTTAAAAAAAAATTTTTTCATTAATATTTAATGATATAATCTCTTTAAAAAAAAGAGAGAAAGAGAGAAAATGATCGATTGACATTTTAATATTAATATAACAAAAATTCTCTCATTTATTATTTATTTTTTTGATATTGTCTAATTAGGTTTTATTTTATTAAAATAAATTCCAACAATGTAAACAAGCATTATTAATTAATTAATTACAATGCTTATTATAATTATTATATATTTATAGAATTAATTATTGAATTTAAATAATTAAAAAAAAAAAATAAATAAACTAAATTAATTCTTTTAACAAATAAACTGTCAGCCATTTAAAAAAAAAAAACATTTTTGAAGAAGGCTGGAGGGAAATAAAGAATAAATTTAATTTAATTTATCGTCTCTCTTTGGCAATTACGATTGTATATTTTAATATAGAAAATTGTTTGTAGCCTGCTGGCGTTCAACAGCCTTCTTTCTTTGGGCCACCCATCCTCCGCTTTTTCTTGACTGTTGTTGGGGACTAAAATTGAGAATAATTTTATTTTAAATGAATTAAAAAAAAAAAAAAAATATTGTGTATCAACAGAATAGTGTTTATATAAAAGAAGTTACGTTAATCAATAAATTTAGTTAATTGCGAATTCTGAAAAAGGTCTTTAGTTTGCGACCGAAACGTCATTTTTTTAATTTATTCCAAAATTTATCTATATTGTTTTTGTTTTTTTTTACTGATGATATTTCTACAAAACAAACGTCACTCAATCAATTTAATTAATTTTAAGTCTCTGAAAACGGTCCGACCGAAACGTCATTTTATTTATTTATTTATATTTTTCAAAATATATTTTATATAACGATTGTAATAGGCCTATTGATGATGGATTTTAAAAAGGTCTTTTTCCAAAATCTATTATATAAATATAATCTATTTTAATATAAAATTTGTAACAGGCCTACTAATACTGGACTCCAATTTATTTGATGCTAACTCCTGAAAAAGGCCTTGGGTTTGCGACCGAAACGTTGATTTTTTATAATTAAATACCATCATTTTTTTTATTATAGGGCCTAATACTTATATTACACAAATGAAATTGACTCAAACTTTATTTATGCAAAAATTCTTATTTGTTGTTGTTGTTGTTGTTGTAAATTGCAGACAGGCGGTGGCCACAGAATTGCGACAGCTGCGTGGCGATGCTGCACAGCTGCGTCACGATCTGATCAAATTACGGGCTGCCCAAGAACAAGCTCAGGCATCTGATGAACAACAACGTTCTGATTTGGATACACTACGTTCACAAGTGCGATCAGCAGCGGCTGCCTGTGCCGATTTACGAACTCAGGTAACAATCAACAGATATTATATCACCTATTTTTACTTTCTATTCTAATAGAGAGAAAGTATTGGATTTATGTCAAAAATTCGATGTCGAGATTTTGATGGATATAAACGTTTCGCGACATGGTCGAGTGTCTGTCAGTCTGTGTGTGTGTTCAATTTAAAGTATGAAGGAATTGAGCTACACTGTAAATAAAAAAAATATGAATTTTCAATCATTTTTCATATACTTCGGTGATTTAATATTAATATACCCAGGATATGAATTAAAATTAATATAAAAGTTTATGAACTAAATTACCAACTTTTAAACTTATCTTTTTCTTTGTGTGCCGCCAAATTTTGAAATCGTTAAAAGTGTACCGCGACAAGTTGAGAATCACTGGTCTAAACGTTCTCAAATAACTCGACTACCTCAAGGAATTTTTATTAATATTATTTTATAATTATTTTAAGGAAACTTGAAATTATTCTTTTAAAATTTATTTCACAAATCTAAATTTATTAAATTCTGGTTTGAAATTCGCGCTCTAAACTATTTAAATATTTATGAAGTATATTAAAATCATATTAATTAAATAATTTTTATAAAGTAATTCAACTAAATAGCTATAAAAATTAAAATTAACAATTTTTACCAAAATAATTAATTTTAAAATATACAAGAAATTTGTTAGGTTGGCAACAAATTGAACTTTCTCATATATATTCATAAACAGTTTATGAAACAGAGTTCCTATACTTGTATATGAAGTTTTCTTGAAAATTTTTAACAGTGTACTGTCAGAAACTAAATATATGTCGAGACAAGCACAGAACACAACTTTCGATTACCGAAGGGTAAGAAAGAAAGAAAGTTGTGTGCTGTGCAACCGGTCACACCAGATTTTTATTTATATATGAATTTTATTTATGAGATAGAGATAGAGAGATAATATATACTAAGGGAATGCCCCCTCTTTAGCTTCTTCTTGGTTAACAATTTGCACCACCACCTGACAGAGAGAGAGTAGACAGGCAATAACAAGGCTGCTGCTGTCTATTCAAGAAGTTTTACTAGAGAGAGAGAGAGTTGAGTTGAGTTGAGTTGGTTTATCTCCCTCTCTCTGTGTGTGTGTGTGTGTATCCTGATATTAAACTTGTATCGTTTGCCTCCTCTTCCTCCTTCCTCTCCTCTTCTTCTTCTTCTTCCCCTTGGGACGATGAAAGCCCGCAAATATCGGAGAGGCCAATCAATCGAGGCCATTGTTCCCGTGGGTCACAATAAAACCCACACATAGGCCTGCCTACACTCACTCTGCCTCTACTCACTCAATATATCCCCCAATCTTATATATATTCATTCTAACAATAAAAAAAGAAGAAGAAATCATGTCAACACTCAAGAGATTAAAAAAAAAAACAACAACAACGTTTCGGTCTCCAAATCTAAACCTTCTTCAGGAACTATTTCCTTTCTATTTGGAGTGATTGAATTAAATTTGTAATATGTTTTTATTCCAACTGTTTTTTTTTTTAAACAAATTTTAAATTTTTATCAAAGAATATAAGTAATTTTATATTAATCGACAGCCATTTTTAATTTTTATAGGTTATATTTTAGATGAAAATTAAAATTTTATATTAATCGACCGCCATTTTTAATTTTTATAGGTTATGTTTTAAATAAAAATTAAAATTTTATATTAATAGACCGCCATTTTTAATTTTTATAGGTTATGTTTTAAATAAAAATTAAAATTTTATATTAATCGACCGCCATTTTTAATTTTTATAGGTTATATTTTAAATAAAAATTAAAATTTTATATTAATCGACAGCCATTTTTAATTTTTATAGGTTATATTTTAAATAAAAATTAAAATTTTATATTAATCGACCGCCATTTTTAATTTTTATAGGTTATATTTTAAATAAAAATAAAAATTTTATATTAATAGACCGCCATTTTTAATTTTTGTAGGTTATATTTTAGATGAAAATTAAAATTTTATATTAATCGACCGCCATTTTTAATTTTTATAGGTTATATTTTAAATATTAATAATTAACAAGATCTCTTTAATTTGAATAAGATATTAATTTTCGTCATATGAATATTTATGTTTAATTTATTTTAATTATTAGCAACAATCATCAAATTAAATTTTTACCTTATATCCAAAGAATATAATTTTTTTTTTCTAAATTATATATTAAAGAGAGAAAGAAGCGAACAAAATTCACTTTTTTTTTTATTCCTGTCAAGATATCACAAATAACAATGCTTTTTTTTTGAGAGAGATAATATCCTCTAACGAATTTGTTTTTTTGTTTTTTATCTCTTTGGTCGATGGTTGATCGATTCTGTGATTTATATATTTGAATATTAAAAAAAAAGTTGGTAAATGGAATACTAACGTCATAAAAAAAAAACTCGACAAGATAGAGAAGAAGATAATTAGACTGTTATATATATTTTTTTTCCTTAATTTATATATTAACAATGACATAAACGTCACAATGCTATGACAAAAACAAACCAATTTAAATTTAATTATTTTTTATTCAACTACCAACCTAAAAAAATAAAAACGAAAAAACACTAAATAAATAAATAAATTTTCATTTACATTTATAAATAATTTTTTTTTGATAATAATAATAGAGTATTTGCATCTATATGGATATGGTGGATGGAAAATATAAAAAAAAAAAAAAACCAAGTGTAGTCAAGTAATAACAAACTTCGGGTGGATGGCACTAGTGAAATAGCGTGTGGAACGTCTCCTAGTGCAATAAAATAATTAATATATACGTTAAAGATTCTAGTCGAAAGAGATATGTGAAAAATGATAACATAACCTAAAAATTTTTTGTTTTACGTTTTTCTTTTGATTTTTTTTTTACTTAAATATTTATTAATAAAATAAGTAAAAAATAAAAATTGTTAATTTTGTTATTATATATTATAAATTGAATTTAAGAAATTTTTTTTCTTTTTTTGTTTATTAGATTAAAAAAAAAAAAATCAAAGATTAAAATTATTAAATCAAGGATAAACTAATAAATAAGTCTTCTTTTATTAAATAAAATACATTAAAAAAAAAAAGTTGTTGTTACACACTTTCCCTAAAGACGGCGATATTTAATGCAATAATTTCTGATGAAAGAAAAAAAAAAAAAAAACCTCCCTCCAAAATTTCTTCTTCCTTCTATGTTGGTTTTTTTTTTTTTTTCAAAGAGACGAGAAAAAAAAAATAAATAAACCCTTTGCGTGACGAAAAGATAAAAAAAAAAAATTCACTCAAATAAGTTTAAATCCATTAGAAACAAATCTATTATTTATCGTTTTCAGAGATATTTTAGCCTTATAATCCCTAATTCATAAAACCTTAAGACGATTTAAAGAGCATTTTAGCAAAATCCTAATTCATAAACGTATTTTAAGCCTAAAATCTAGATTAAATCTCTATTTAAATTAAAATGTTGAGGCCATTTTTAGTTTAACCTAACCTCAAAATTTTCGATAACTTGTGGCATTTTTTTTTTTTTTTTTAAGATCTTAAAATCTGTTACTATTATTAGTTACAATACATTTGAGTTTCAATATTTGATAGGAATTCAAACATATTTAATTGATTGATTGATATTTGATATTTAAACATATTTAATTTTTATCAAATCAAACTTAAGAAATTATACAAATGTATTTTTATTTAGCTTTCCTTAATGGCTTTTAATTGATTTAAATTCCTTTCAGTTCCTTTGGAGAATGCATTGAAACTGAAAAAAAAGAGTGTGCTTATTAGTATCTAGTCCAAATGGAATTAAATGATTTATTGAATAATTAAAAAAACTAACCTACCTGACATATTTCTTTTCATTTTGTCTGTTTTACTTTATTCGTGTCCAAATCTGTTTGTTTATTTTGTTATGTGTAGATTTGTTTTAATTTAAAGACAAGTATTTGCTAAAATAAATTTTTTTTTGATTAGAATAAACCAAAACCAGTGTGGTTATGTTAAAAATATTTATCTTTTTTCCTCAGTCAAATTTTGGCTTCTTTTTCTTATTTTTCGTAATTCAATATTCATTTAAATTACAATAATGTTGATTTGTCCAATTATTTGTATTAATTCTATAAGGAATTTATTAAAATGGATCAAAACAAATTAGTTTGACATATAAATATATTTCTCAATCTCCGCCAGATGTCAGCTTAATGCAACGAATTTTGCAAAATGGCGGAGGTTTTTGCCATGTTACCAAACTTTATTTACTTAAATTTGATTTTAGTAAATCTACAGTTTAAATGTGTTTATGAATAGAAAGTTTACTAAAATACATATTATCGTTTAATAATTGATTAGTTAAAAGGCTTTTCAAATGCTCTTTTATGAATTAGGAGGATATAATCTAACGATACTTATTATTTGAATATACGATATTTATTTGGGGCCAGATACATTTATTTATACCATAATTTAAATAAATATTCCTCAGGCCGCGTGAGTTCCGAACCTGGTTTCGATACATTTCCAGAACATTTTTTTTTTTATTTCAAATTTATAAAATTTAAATCTTAATTAACATTTCAATATAAATTAATATCTTTTTTGATCATTTTTAATTACCACTCGCGTCACACTGAAAATACAAATATATTTATAATAAAATGAAATTTGATCTAAAAATTAAAAAAAAAAAAATATCTTTTTCTTAAGGTTGTTCGGACAGTAGGTGATAATAGAATCTAAATAAAAAATTGAAAGTGAAAGCGTGAAACGCGTTTTATTTTATGTGACGTTGCCGGACTGGTCTGAGTCACGTGACTTACTTATTTTAAAATATGGCAGACTGATCATTTTCATCAATTTTTGTTAAAATATCTTTAAAAGGCTTAATCAAAAAATTTTGATTTTATTTTTAACGTATTCTAAGAAAGTTAAGTTTTTTTTTTATCATAATTAGTTCGTTTCGTCGACATTCCCCATAGGCTACATGTTAAATTTCAATTTTTTAATAATTAATTACACGATAACCCTGCGTCAGATCTGCTTCAAAATTTTATTTTATACGTATTTGATAGTGAGTTAATAACATATTAAAAAAATTAGCTTTTAATCTGAAAAGTGCTTTAATGTCCGAACAACCTTAATATAAGTGAATAGAAAAAAAAAAGATGTTCCCAACAAGAATCGAACCAGCAACTCCTTGTTTCCGAGACTGGAGAGTGCTACGCCCACGGCTGCCCCGTTTCACAAGTTTTGTTGTTATTTTATTTTTTTTATTATTTGTTACAATATAATCCAACACACAAACACAATGTATATCAATACATAATCCCAGAAGATCACAAAACTTTTATGAAAAGTTTTCCTTCTCTCTCTCTCTCTCTCTTATCTAACTTAAAGTTTCCTCTTGTAAAATGATCCCCCATACGAGAGAGCTACTGGATCAAATAGACAAAAAAAAAAAAACTAATCAAACTATTGTACAACAACAAGTTTTATAAGTAAGATATAATAATAATATTTTCTTTTTTTTTTATCATATTTCTATATAAAAATCCCATTTTTACTTTCTCTTACCTATGTATATATGTAATATATATATAGAGAGAAAGTATTGGATTCATGTCAAAAATTCGATGTCGAGATTTTGATGGATATACACGTTTTGAGGTCCCCTGAATCCAAAAAAGTGGTTTTCGCGACATGGTCTGTCTGTGTGTCTGTTTGTTCAATTTAAACAATGAAGGAATCGAGCTACACTGTTAAAAATTTTCAAGAAAACTTCATATACAAGTATAGGGACTCTGTTTCATAAACTGTTTATGAATAGTATATGAAAAAGTTCAATTTGTTGCCAACCTAACAAATTTTTTGTATATTTTAAAATTAATTATTTTGGTAAAAATTGTTAATTTTAATTTTTATAGCTATTTAGTTGAATTACTTTATAAAAATTATTTAATTAGTATGACTTCATAAATATTTAAATAGTTTAGAGCGCGAATTTCAAACCAGAATTTAATAAATTTAGATTTGTGAAATAAATTTTAAAAGAATAATTTCAAGTTTCCTTAAAATAATTATAAAATAATATTAATAAAAATTCCTTGAGGTAGTCGAGTTATTTGAGAACGTTTAGACCAGTGATTCTCAACTTGTCGCGGTACACTTTTAACGATTTCAAAATTTGGCGGCACACAAAGAAAAAGATAAGTTTAAAAGTTGGTAATTTGTTCATAAACTTTTATATTAATTTTATTTCATATCCTGGGTATATTAATATTAAATCACCGAAGTATATGAAAAATGATTGAAAATTCATATTTTTTTTTTTTACAGTGTACCTAAAGTTAGAGAAAGTTGTGTGCTGTGCGATCAGTCACACAAGATTTTTCTCTTTCTTTCTTTTTCGGTATAATCAACTTGACTATTCATTTGTGAAATATTAAATTTTATTTATTTATTTGGTAGAAACAAACAAAGTTGAATTCGTTAAGGTTTAGTTTAATTAATGTATGAAAGTAAAGAATAAATATTGAATAACGATGAAAAGTAGACTTTAAATTTTATATAGAACGTAGCAGTCAAGGAAATTAAAAAAATAAAAAAACTTTTATTTAATTAAATCTATCGTCGACGTTTCGAACGGTAATCACGAGCTTCATCAGCACGATTCATTGTTAATATACATATACGTCCTGATGAAGGTCGTGATTACCGATCGAAACGTTGACGATTGATTTAATTAAATAAATTTTTTTTTATTTAATTTTCAAATATATATAGATCTCGAAAGATATTAAACTACTGTATTTAATTAAATATTTATTTTCAAAAATTTCTAGCAACTGATTTGCAAAAAACACAGTAGAAGATAGATAAAATACATATTTTGTATTTGCGTTCTGCTAACAACTGAGTTGGTTGGTTTGTTAGCTCACCCCACCAGAATAAAAAATAAAAAATAAAACCCAACGACTAATAAAGCTTAATCAGCGGATTACATGGAGTGCGTTCAAATAACGGTCTTAAAAGAAAGTGAGAGAGAGAGAGAGAGGAATGTGCAGGTGTCTCTTGGCTCCCTCTCCCCCCTCCCCCCCTTTCTCTCTGAATGCTTAAATAGCAACATTCTTTTGATATAATATTAATTGAATTAAAAAAATCTGGAGTGACAACGCGCTCCACTTTTTCAGTTAAAAAAAAAACATGTGGGACCCCATCTATACAGTATAATAAATAAATAAAGACCGGTTTAAGCGAAATGTCTTATTGCTGAATTTTATAAGCAACCATTAGATATTTAATTTCCTATACGAATTACTAAAATGAGTTTTTATGCTTTTGGTGTGATTAGCCCCACGACTTTCTCTTACTTTCGGTAATTTAAAGTTGCTTTCTGTACTTGTTTACCAGAAAGTATATACAAATAAGTATTTTTAAAATTTTATAACTTAATTTCCAAGAAAAATATTTTTCTCAAATCTCGGATGGGGAGTAATTATCCCCTTTACGTATGAGTTGCTTTTTTTATGCTTATTGAACAACTTTTTATTAAAGATTTTTATGCTTTTTTAAGCTTTTTTGTCCGGTCTTTAATAATAAATAAACAATATTTAGAATAAACACCTAAATCACTAGCTGAGAAGGAGAATAAAAAAAAAAAAAAAAAAAACAAGCTAAACCCCATGAAAATCCGTCCACTAGTTTAGAAGTGCATATAAACAAACAAATATTCATTTTTATATAAATAAATTTAATTGTTATTCCAATTATCTTAATTTAATAATAATTAATAATTATTAATCAATTTGATATAAAGATTTCTATTGTTGAGTTAAATTAATTGTTGATAATTTATAGAAATAAAAATAAATTAACAACAATTAAATTTTTACTTTTTTTAACGATTACAATACAAGATTAAATGAGTCTATTTGGATGAATGTTTACATCAGAAAAAAACTAATCCAATATTATTATTTTTTTTTTTGTTATCCGTTGTTCGTTGAGCGTAAAGCTGTGATATATTCCCGCCCCCCCCCCTCCCGGGATAATCGACTAACTCCCCCTCCTCCTGCTCTTCCTCTTTTTTTCTCGAGCTTATGAATAAAATAAAGAAAAGCATTATGGTTTCCGTCTTTTTTATTAAAAAAGAAAAACCCTTTTATTTATTTTTTCTCCGTCCGACTTCCTTAACATATGGACCAACTAGAGATATTAAGTTAACAGTTTCGCCTTCCAAAATGGGAATTTGATTTTGTTGGCAATTTCTTCCTTTTTTTTTAAATATTTACATTGAAATATGTTTCTATTTATTATTATTATTTTAATCCTTTCGGCAACTTAGGCCATATAAAACTTTTATGATACTCAATATTTATATCTATTGGGGGTCCTGGCATATATATTCAAGTCATTTGGTATTCAAATGGCTTAAATAAAATATTAGAACTGCCTGGGATCCGAACCCGCGACCCTTGGTATACAAGGCCAGCACGCTAGCGACTATACCAAACTCGAGTGCATTATTATTATCAATATTTATTGAACAAATGTCAGAATTAAAATAAATAAATTCGAAAATCAAATTAAAATTCAAATGTACAATTTTTAGGTTATAAAAAGGAATTATAAATAATTCAAAGGGATGTAGAATGTATATAGTCATCTTTCAAATCATATTTTAATATTGTTTATTTATTCTCTAAAAGAAATAATCTATTTTATTTAAAAATACTAAAAAAAAAATTAATATAAATTATTGTGTTTAAATGATAATATTATTATCATTATTATTACAATCACAGTAATAATAGAAAAATTTACATTGTTTCTTTTAAAATTAATTAGAAAAAAAAAAGATTTCAAAATTTTAATAATAATAATTAGATAGTTATTTTATTTAAATTTAAAAAAATAATAAATAATAAATTTATTTGATTTTAAGAGATGTAGAAGAATATTATTAGGTTCTTGTTGCTTATTTCACGTTAATAGAAAAATTTCTCCCTCTACATTATTTTTGTGATAAAAAGATAATTAAAATAAAAAATATTACGGTCATGATATATTGTCTCTCCCTCTCTCTCTGTGTTTTGTTTGTTTTAACAAACAACGGGGAAAAAATATATAATCTAACAAATTCTAAAAAAAAAATAAATAAATTTATTATTATTACATTATTTCAACCCCTACCAAAAAAAAAGAAAATCCTTATTAGCTTCCGAGTAAAAAAAAACAAAAAAAAAAAAAACTATAAATCCCATCTATAATAATATAAAATGAATGAATTTCATTTTAAATCCTAAATAATTAATTTCAAATATTTTTTGTTTTACGTCTTTTTTTTTTTTTTTTTTTGTTATTATTTCGCGTTATGTTGTTGTCAAAATGAAACAAAGTGTCTTTATTTACATTATATTTAATTAAAATAAAATTTTAATAATTTTTTTTCTAAAAATTATTAAC
The DNA here is from genome assembly GCA_023213315.1 of Euborellia annulipes. NCBI lineage: Eukaryota > Metazoa > Arthropoda > Insecta > Dermaptera > Anisolabididae > Euborellia > Euborellia annulipes. The sequence goes on from JAKCPI010007429.1 coordinate 63,537, forward strand.
AATGAATTTCGCAACAATAGAGATCTCTTTATTTTATTTCAATAATAAATATAATTGTTAATAATTAAAAAATAATTTTTAATTATTATTAAATTAAGAAAATAGAAGTAACAATCAACTTTTAATTTATCTTTTCTATATACAGTATATACAATATAATAAAAAATAAGTGGGCTGTTATCAAAAAAATTCTAAATATCGTTAAATTATACGTAATTATGTCTAGAAGTTTTTTCTTATATTAAAATTGTATATCGATGCTAAATATTGAAATTTGTAAATTTCTTTGTCGTTGTTATTCTTACAATTTTACGAGAGAAGAGTTCAACATTTCGGAACGGATTATTCCTCTTGTTCAAGTTGACTTTTAACCGTCTTGTTTTTATATTTTAATTGGAGAAAGAGTGAGAGAGAGAGGGGGAGAGGGGGGGGGAGAAACGGTTGGTCGGTCGGTCGGTTGGTTAGCTGGTTGCTTGGATGATTATAAAAAAAAATATATATATATTGAAATAAATGCACCTGCTGCCGAGTTCCCTCTCTCATCTTTTTTTCCCTTCCTTTTAAACTCACCGACTTTTTTTTTTGAGGTTACCAAAAATTCCAACTCAACTTCTATAAAAATCTCTATCTATATACAATATAAGAACTTTTTCTATTTACATTCGGATTTTTCTTTCTTTTTATTGTATTTATTAGATTGTTATATTTTTTTAATATTCCCACAGAGGCTTAGGTATAATATTAAACGAGTTTTCATTCTTTAACAAATATTAAATCAAATAATAATAAATAATTTTAATTGTTATTTAATTTTATAACAATAATAGAAATAAATATTAGTCTAATTATTTCATAAACAAACAAAATTGATGTAATTAAGAATTATAATTATTTTATATACGTATTTCTAACATGGTGTAAATCTCTTTTTTTTCTCTTTTTTATTAATTAAAAGAAAATCCTAAAAAAAATAATATTTCAACAATAAATTATTATTATTTATTTACAAGATTTTTTCAAAACAATTATAGATTTAACAATTAAATTATTTTGAACTAAATAACCATTTTATATTGTAATTATAGAACAAAAATATTTAAAAAAAAAATTATTTATTAATATTTTGAAATTTCAGACCAAGATTGATGATTTTTCAAGATTATCAACAACAAAAGCGGCTAAAAAAAACGCCACAAAAGCTACGAATTCTTTTATTTATTTTTTTTTTCATTCATGTATTTCTTAGAAAAAGAAGAAGAGACAGGTCCAATATTGTGAGCTAGGTTATGGTTAACGAAAAAAAAAAATGTTTGGTATGAAAATAAGGGAAGAAAAAAGAAATTCCATTCCTTTCTATTGCTTCTCCCCTTTTTTGAGGTTATTTCATATACGAAATTGTGCAGTGAAGCTCCCGAATTCCCCAATAAAGTTATTAATAAATGACCTGCGATTATATTGGCAGTTAATCAATGGATTCTACGGTTGTATTTTTCATAATTTTACTAAAATTAGATTACACGTTTACTATAGTTTTTATCATTTTAGCCGCTAGGGGCTCTCTATTTTAGTTTCTAATTGTTCTAAAATACAATTTAATTGAAATATTATTAAAAAATTTGAGGTTAAAAATAAAATGGCGGAGAATAAAAAAATATTTTTGTTTATTAACATTTTTCAATTATTATTTGTCAATTGTTTTTTTATCTCATTATTGAAAAATAATTAATAAATATATATTTAATAAACTTTAAGGTTAATTGGTAGAAAAAAAAGTTAACTGTTAATATATAAGATCCATTTTTAATTTTCATTTAATCTAAAACAGATGACAAGGGTGAACATAAAATAAAAAAAGAATATAGAAAATAATAATAAAGATAAGAAGAAGGAGAAGGAGAAGAGATTAATTTGCTTTTTATTTAATTTCATTTTCATCAGATAATAATAATAATAATAATAATAATTAACCAAGCAAGCAAGCGAATTAGTAAAGTGTAAATTAGAGAGAAAATAGTTCGTTGGCTGGCTTCGTAATTAAACTCCTCCCCACCTTTAAAAGTTTCTTTCTTTCTTTCTTTTAAAGGTTATAAATGAAAAAAAAAAAAAAAAACTTTAAATCAATATTAAAGAGGATAAAATGTAATAATAACAATCAAATTGTTTATTGTTGAAATATTATTTTTAAATAATAAAGAAGAAAATAAATAAAAATTAATAATAACAATCAATAATTTTAATTGTTGATTATTAAATACAATAACAATTTATAAATATTTGAAAGATTTTTTTTTATATCTTCTCTTAAAAATTAAAATTCAATTTTTATTTGATTAATTAATTTTTAATTTTAACATTTTTCCTTTATTATGCATCAACTCCGAAACTACTTGACGTATTTTCATGGGATTTTTTTTTTCAAATGTATAGAGAATTTTACGAGAGTGGCTTTAGGGGATCATTAATTCACACCTTCACAGTCGCTAACATCATACTCTGAACTCTCAAAAAATAAAAGAAAATATCTCGTCTGATAATAGCTTTTACTTTTTGTAATCTAGAATTTTGTTTTGTCATTTTTTATTGTATTTTATATTATTGTAATGACTGAATGGCATGTGCGTTACTAGAGAATTTGGCTGGGGGGGGGGGGGCATGGAACCAGCTATCCTCCGGTGGGCCTAGAAAGCCCCATATTTTCTCAATTTTTCTTGGGGCAAGGAGCTTTCTGGTCTGTGGGGGGGGGGGCAGGCCCCCCGGCACCCCTTTAGTTACGACCATGCTGATTGGCCTTTACAGTGTGGGATCTTTTTTTTTTTTAGCAAGAAATTGAATATATCTCCAAGATCTATGAAAGAATATTAATTAATTAATTTTTTTTTTTTTACTCTTTGGGGAATTTTACCGAATAGAGAAGTGATTATGAAAAATTCTCCTTTTTGCTTATGACGTATTTTTTTCTAAGATTTTTTTTTAGTTTTTAAATAACAAATAAAATATAAGATTAAACCTTTCCGGTTATTTCGCAAAAAATAACTTTTTTTTTTGATTGATTTTTCGAGGTATAAATACATTGGTCTACATGGAAAAATAATATTTAAATATCGATTCCTGCTTTTAGAGACCATAGTTAAATTGACCATCCAAGTCGAGTTATGCAGCTAGTACTTGATAAAATTTTAAATTCTTATTCATTGAATTTTATTAATTAATAAAGAGTCTCATTTAAAGATGGAATTTTTTTTTTTTAATTTTGTATTTTAGAGAAGGTAGAGGGGAACTAAATAACAGCAGCTGCCTGAAAGGAAACAAAAACAGGAGAGGGGGGAAGGAGGGGGGAGGGAGAAGCCTTTGGCTTTCGGACTGGACGGTCAGTCCTTAACCCGGGAGGGTCCTCTGCTCTCTATCTCCCTTTGCTTAAATGTCCTCCTGCTGACGCTCTAATTGCAAGAGATAGAAAGAGCAATTACAATCCCTCTATCATTTTCTCCCCCCGCCCCCGCCCCCCCCCTCTTATTATTAAATTCTTCATATTTTAATTAAAATAATCTGGAGATTCTAATGCAGTCAACAAACAACTCTCACTTGAGCAGAGCAAATTAAGTTTCGGCGTTATTTTTAAGAATCCTTCTTATTCTTCACAAATTAATTTTATTTATTTATAAAATAAAACAAGAATTGTTCATTTCTAGACACCCCCTAAATGAGTTTTCATCCATCCTCTCTATATTACAAAAAAAAAAAAAAAAGAATCCGACAAGTAGTTTCAGAATTAATGCGTTAATAATTAAATTAAATCTCGCAATTATTATTCTATAATTAGTTGTTTTAAATTTTAATTGTTCATATTTTTACTAATAATTAAGTTTTTTTTTTTTTAATAGGTTTTAATTTTTGAAAAATCTCGTTAATAATAGCCTATAAATTAAAATTAAAATTTATTTTTTTTACATTTGATTGTATAATATGTAACGTAATTAATTTCAAATATTTTTTTTTGTTTTTATTCCACCCCCTGGCAAGTTATACATATACTCAATTAATTAAAATACAGAATTATATAAATTTTTAATTATTAATTTATTTATTTCTAAAAATTATTAACAATGAATTTTGCAACAATGCGAATCTCTTTATTTTATTTTAATAATAGATATTTTTGATAAATGTTAATAATTAAAAAAAATATTAAAATAATAATAATAATTATTATTATTGAAATAACAATTAACTTTTAGTTTCTCTTACCTCTATTCTATAATATAATTAAAAGTAAGAGGGCTGTTATCAAAAAATTTCGATAATTTAAACGTCCTTGAATCTAATCATGTGATCTCGATATGCATAGGTATTATATATTAAAATTGTAAATCTATTTGGAATACAATCGAAATTAGTACGTCACATAACCTAAATGTTGAAATTTGTCATTTTTCTTCTTATAGTTTTTAATTCTTTTTCCGTTACTAATTTCAATATCCATGAGATCGTTCCACGCTTTTTTCATCTTAACATTTTATATTTTTCTATATGAAGTAGGCTATAATTAATTTACATAATTGAATTTTTTTTTTTCTTTTGTAATAGTTGGTAAAATTGCGATGTGAAGATAGAAGATCTTTAAGTAGACGTGACGGCGGCGATGCCCGCATCATCATGATAATCACCCGCATTAATTAATTAATATTATTATTGGAATTTTCATTTAATTTAATTCTCACAAATGTTTAATTATCAACTCATTAATAAATAAATCTCTTTTTTTTTTTAGTTTCAAGCATCACGTTCTGAACTGATGTCAACAATGAAGTCGTTTAAAAAGTCCTTCTCACCGAAGCACGTATTTGAAGTTATCTCCTCTTCTGATAATGAAGCGAACAAAGTAGAAGAAGAAGAAGTGGAGGATTTAACGAACGAGATTCCAGATCGTCGTATGGAATTGCGTCATTTATGGACGGCCCAACAACGTTTAGAACGTCAATTACGGCGTACAGAGAAACATGTTAAAACAATGGCGTATTCACATGCGTTAGCGTCACGTCGTCATGATTTTATTACGCCACGTTTAAACGCTATTGAGATAACAACACGACGTCACGATAAAGCATTACAGAATGCAACACGACAACTTGTCGCAGTGGATAAAATGCATCTGTCCGTATTACAATTATTGGAATCAGTTGAGGCGTTAGAGGATAAAGTTGATAAAGAAATTCCGGATCTACAAAGGGAGATCTCGAAAACGGAATTCAATTTGGCCCAAGTCAATTCAACAGTTGCACTCATTCATGAACAACAGGTCAGTCAATCTACATTTGTATTTTTAGGTTAATTTAACGCCATTCATATTCTAAATATTTGTAACGCTCCCTTGTGGAAAAACATTAAACTAAAAATAAGGAAATTACGCAAGAATGAATAACCAATTAATAAAAATAATTATTTTTTAAAATAAAATTATTTATCATCTTTCGTTTACCGATTTTTAAATTAATTCCCAATCTTTGAAATATTGTTTAAAACTTTTAGGCTATAAATAAATATTTTAAATATTTTTCATTAAAAAAATGTATATATAAAATATTGGATACCCTTGGAGGGATTTATTTTTGAATTTTTTAAACTCTGCCCTTTAACGTTAAAAAGTTGGCAATCTATCTGTATCATAACTAATTTCATTGTAAGCTCACTGATCGTTGCTAAATTATCAACGGTTGTAGGTCAAGGAAATCTTATACCACTACTACAAAACTATTGTAAGCTTACTAATATTTATTTATTTTCAAAAAATTAAAATCTTTTTTAAACAAACTAATTCTGAACAAAAAAAAAAAAAAAAAAATTCCAATACATAATATAATTTATTTAATTAAAAAATTTTCCACAAGACAGCAGATGACGGAAAGACCCTCTCTGTTCTAAATGACGTCATTTGCTTTAATTAAAAATTCCTCTCTCTCTCTCTCTCTCTCATGTTAAAAATTAAAATTATCTCTCGAACTTTTTTTTTTTTAAAGAATATTGAATATTAATTATACTTTGGTAGGTAATAAAACAAATGTATTTATTTTGAAAAGAAAAATAAATAAAATATGATTGAAATTTCCAAATGACAGTTTTGACTTTTAAATAAATAGAAAAATAACAGATGTAGAAATAGAAATGTCTCTAACAATAAACAATAATAATAAACAATTAATATCAATAAAAACAAAAAAATAAATCAAAATTATTTTCATAATTGTTGAAATTGATTTAAATTATTATTTGTTACTGTATATTATTATTTGTTGGAGAAAGAAAGTTCTATTTATATTTATTCTACATCCCTTTCGATTTTCTCTTTATTTATTTTCACATTCTTTTTTTTATACAATATAAATAAATATTGTTTCGATTTTATTTTTTTGAAGCTCTTATAAAAGTTTAAATTGCAATTTTACATGCATAATTTATTTCTTTTAAAATTTCCATTCATAATATTTATATAAGAGAAAAATCGAAAAGATGTAGATCGAATATATTAATATATTAATATAGATTATATATTTTCGATTATTTAAAAATATATTTTATTATTGCATTTTGTAAATAATATTAAATAATTGCAGTTTTAAACTTTTGCAATTTTTATTCTATAAAGAAAATCAAAAATAAAAAAAAATATTTTAATTTTTAATTAAGTAAACAAAATTAATAAAGAATTTATATTTATTTCATTAATTAAAATTAAAAAAACAATATTTAACCTACATTATTGTCCGCCATTTATATTATTGTTTTGATTTTTTTTTTTTTTGGCATTATACCCATGACGTAAAAGATTTTTTTATTTTTTAAAAGAGGCAGAGCCAGGGAGAGAGATAATAATAAATAATTTAACCCCCATTGGATGGTCTATATGCTATTGCGATAAAGCAAAATGAATTTATATTTCAAGCCAATTAAATTTTTAGCTTGATCAGCAAAAATAAAAAGAGGGGAGAGAGAGAGATAACGTACGTACCTTTTTTTTATTTTTTTTTTTTTAATATTATTTTCACTCTCTGTCGTTAAAACAGGAGAACGAAAAGGCAACTTTAAAAGCTCTAACAGTAAGTGAAGCGGCAGCTCAGACACGTCTTGAAGCAATTGAGAAGACAAATGACGTCACCACAAACGACATAAACAACAACCCAAACGCCTCTAGTGTTAAGGTGAGTAACTAAAAATATAAATTTCAGTTTTTTACAAATATCTCTAAAACTATTGGGTTTATCACAAAAATACCTATATATTAAAAGAAAGTAGATTAAATTTCCTACAAAATTGGTCTTATTTATTTTTTTTCTAGAGTTAATAGTTTCGGAGATAGAGCGTGGTGAAAAAAAGAGTATTAAAAAAAAGTGTCTGTACGACAGCCCATTTCGACAGAATGTCAATTGAAAGAGAATTAAATGCTCTTTAAAATTTATTCTAAAATTCATAATAAAAAAATTATTAAGGATATAAAGAATTTGAGAAAAATAAAAATAGGCAAATGTTATCGACGAATTTTATTAAATAGATATTCATTTAATGCCTAATTAAATGCTCTACAATTTAGATTTTAGATTAGATACATAATAAAAGAGTAATTTTAAAAAAATACAAAGAATAATTATTTTCTGAGTTAAAGAAAAAAGAGAGAGACAAATGTTTGTTTTTTTTTATTCGAGATCAAAAAGATGTTAATAATAATTAAATATTGAATTTTATTACAAATATATATTCATTATTTTTATTTATTTATTTTTTTTTTTTGGCGGGTGGGCTTGAAATAAATTTTATATGTTAACTAAATAAAGAGAAAAAAGAGAGAGAGAGAGAGGGGAGAGAGAGAGAGAGAGAGTAGTGTGCACAGATGGCAAGCGCTCAACTGAAAAAATACATTGCAGCAAAAAAAAAAAAAAAAAGGCAAAGAATATAATAATAAACTGCTGTTACCACCAGAGAACTAGGATTGATTGAAAACTCTTTTATAAAAACGAACGTTTGGATCTACTTAGATCATGGTCTTATTTGTGGCCGAAACGAAGTATCACTCACTATATTAACAAATTTTAGTTTACTGGCCACATATACAAAGAGCGAAAATAAATAAAAAAAAAAAAAAAAACAATTCACACGACGAGATTTGAACTCGAGATCTCGCGTTTACAAAGAAAGAACGCTACCAATCTAGCCACCGAGGCTTTTCGATTGTTAGCAATGGCTTTATAAGACATGCTTGGAAAAATTTAACATTTTTTTTTTGTTCCAACGGTTCTTTCGCTTTAACAGAATTTGTTTTTTTATTTTTGGTTCAATTCGGTGACAGGAAGGCCATGCACCTCCTCTTGTAAGAGAGTTAAAGGATCGGGCCTCAGGGAAATGTAAAATTTGTCTTCAAAAATTGATTAAGAAGCTTAAGACTTTAACAAATTTGTGTTTTATTTATTGGTAAGCCCAATTCTCCCGGGAATCGAACCCAGGATCTCCAGCCTTTCCCGGGCATTTCGAAGCGAAACGTCAGACTGGCAGATGGATATATAACAACAAACAATAACGCCTCCTGCCAATGTTACCAATCTTTAGAATAAGAAGGAAATAAATGTTTGAATCTGTTTAATTAGAAGATGAAAAAATTAAAAAAAAATAATAATTTCGCTTCTAGAGAGTATTATCTCTCTCTCTCTCTCTCTCTCTGTCTAAATAAATTATTAGTTAGTAGATTTCGAGAGAGTCAAGTCAAGGATACCGATACACGAACGAAAAAAAAAAAAAAATACACAACACGCACAAAATTTACTCTTATATAATTTATTAAAATAAATGTGTGTAGCCTATGATTTAAAGAAATGTGCCGCCGCCACTGTTTCAAAACATCTTGTTCATGACTTGTAATTTCTATAAATTGAAGATAAAACAAAAAAATAATAAGGCTTTATTGTTAAAATATTATTTTATGAATTTTCTTGTTGATAAATTAAAAAACTATGGGATGTAGATCGTATATATATATATATATATATATATATATACATATATATCTGGTATATATTAATTAATAAAAATAAATAATACGTGCTTATTTTATTTTATTTTTTATTTTATATAGTGTGGAAAATCATATTAAAAAAAAATAAAATAAATAATCAGTGTGACACAGTTGAAATATTATTTATTTAACCAACAAAATTTCCATTTATTTATTTATTTATATATAATATGCATATTTGATGATGTGAATTTTATAAAAATTCAATTACTTTTTTATATATATACTTATAGACGTTAATTTAGATGTTGATGCAAAATAAAGTTGGCAGCCATTGATCTAAAAAAAAAAAAAAAAAAAAAAAACTAACAGACAGACCCTTCACTCTCTTAATGGAGTGAAATTAATAATTCAATAAAATAATAAGTCAAAATTGATCAATAAATTGTGCATGTTTGAGAGAGATAATTCAATTTCATTAAATTCAACCTAAAAAAATAAATAAAATAAATATGATTCTTTTTTTTTAACTAACAATAAATAAATATTCATTATTTTTAAAATTGATTGTTGAATATTTAATTTGATTGATTGTTTATTTGTTTACAAAGATGGCGGCGGCGGCGGCGTTGGAGTCATCATCAACTGACGATTTAGTTAAACCATTAGACGTCAATCGTGCAGCTCAAGTTCCTCAACTTTTACAAACTCTTTCTCACGTGCAACGCGAATATGAAAGCATCATGCAGCATCTTCCACACGGTGAGTGAATCATTCAAACAACATAACCTCTATTAATTATTTAAAAAAAAAAAAACACATTCAAATAGTAATTTCTTTTAAACTTAAATAACTTTTCTGTTCTAATTAAAACCATCTTCAGTTGTTTGTTTACAATTAGAATTAGATTTTTTTTTACTTTTTTTTTATTTAATATCTAATACCATTTAAACTTTATAAATCCCCAACTGGGGATTTAAGGATTTATATATACAATGGGAAACCTTTGTATAGTTGAAAAATGGACATTTAGGCCTTAATTCTGTTTGAGTATTTTAGAAAAAAATTTATTTACCTCGCTAAATCCCCAAATGGGGATATATACTTTTTAATTAAAAAATTTACTTAAATCCCATTCGGGGATTTTAAAAAGATGTTTTTTTTATTATCATTTATTTATTTGAAAACAAATTTTTATCACAATTACTCAAAAAAAAAAATCTCATCTCTCTAATCTCCATATGGGTATCTATATTTTTAAATTAAAAAATTAATCCCATTTGGGGATTTTAAAAACAAATTCAAAAAGAATTTAATTTTCGGTTTAAGTATAGTTTATTTGTAAAAATTACAACGTTTCGGCCTTCTTCAGGTACAATTCATCTAATAAATTTTTTCTCAACTAATTTAAATTAGATTGTCACAGATGTAACAACCCTTGTAATCTTACATTAGCTGAATTGTACCTGAAGAAGGCCGAAACGTTGTAATTTTTACAAATAACCGAAAATCAAATTCTTTTTATTAATGAAAGCCTAAACTCTAAAATTTAATATATATATATATATCAATACTTTAAAGATGTATTCTTTCTAAATCCCCAAATGGGGATCTCTATTTTTAAACAAAAACGCCGAGTCCCATTTCAAATTTATTTCTTTTGTCTTCTGTTTTGAGGCATTTGCATTCCCAAATGTTGTTGAAAATTAATTACAATGAATTAAGAATATTGTGGCTCTAAACGTTAAATAATTTTTTTTTTTTCATTTTATTAATAAAACACGAGAAGAGAGAAGAGATTCTCTATATTAATAATTTATTATTATTATTTTTTTTTTCAATATTTTCTTGATCAGAGAGAGAGAGAGAGAGAGAGAGTGAGTGAGCGCCACCACCTGACGCCTTCTCTCTCTTTGTGGTTAAAAGAACCAACCACACAACACACAACACACACAAAAAAGCTAAATGCATTTTTCTCTCTTCGTTCTTTGTCTCTGTGTGTGTGTGTGTATTAGTAAAGATTAAACACAGGGGAGGTGTGTGGCATCTGTTTTGTGGTTTACTATTAAACAAAAAAAAAAGAGGCATAATAAATAATACTTGTGCTCTATTATTATTATAGGCATTTTTTTTTTTAAATCTGTATGTAATCTACTAATTGAATTTGTATTAACTTCCCACCCCAGTGTGACGTCACGTCAAGGGTATTTGTTTTTTTAGAACCGGACTTCTCTTTTGGATCCCGTCTTTATTAGACATTTGGAGAAATGCGAAAACTAGACACTATTATAAGGAATTTTTCAATGCGGTTTTTTTTTAATGAATCAAATTCATAAGAGATTATTGGGACATCGAGCTATAATTTTTTTAATGACTTATTACAAAATTATCGTAATTAATTTTTTTGTTATCAAGCAAATACAAAAAAAACAATCAGTCCCAATAATCTTTAATTTTTTTTTAAATTTAAAAATGAATTTATTGTTATTATTAATCAAATATTAATTAAGAAATTTTTAAAATAAGCTTAGATGATTTATTTAAAATTCAACTGTCAAATTAGTTGAGTATTCTTGCAATAGATGGTAGGCTAGTCTAACAGCCGATATAGTATTAGCCTATATTTATATATTTTTATGCTTTTATAAAAGATACATAATATATAATAACATTTATTGTTAAAAGATCAATGAAAATCAACCATAAATCAAGCATTAAATATTATTAACTACCATTCTGACATCTCTTGGCAAATTTTTGAATGACTTGATATTTGGTCATACTTTTTATGACACACAACGCCATCTTAGCGGGGAAAACATGCGTAACACCTTCGGTCCCGTAGCCCCTTAACTTAAGCACAACAAGTTTGAAACTTTCTGACTAGGATGGCAGCAAGCTTGGGGGTTTCAAAATTCACCTACCCCCTCCCAATTTACCCCCTATTGAAATTGTGACAAAGTATCCCGCTCTCCCATACAAGAAGCGAAATCTCTATCTCTCTATTAAAAAATTTTATGATATAATTTTGATGAATAATTACAGCTAATAAATGCAAAGGGTTATTTATTAGTTTATTCCCCTCCCAAAGTTTCTGCTTTAAACATGGCGTAGCGTTGAAGAAAGAAAAAAACACAAATGCAAGATTAGTCCACAGTCCACGGACAACGTTTCGGTCCTAGATTTGGGGCATCATCAGAGCTACTTCGATGCCGTTTCTCTCCATCTTACTGAATATTATCCGCATGCTGATAATATACAATGAAATGGAGAGATGGGAGCTCTCTTGATGGCCCAAACCTAGGACCGAAACGTTAGCCATGGGCTGTTCTCATTAAAGAAATTACATTGGCTGCATTTACTTCTTGTTTTTTTTTCTTTCTTTCGATATTTATACTCATAATTCAAACTTAATTGTTCTGAGGAAGATCGAAACGTTCTCATTTGTTCTTAATTATATTAATCATTATTTCAGTTGCAATTAATTACCTCCAAGCTTATTATTAATTCATTTATGCTTCAATAGGATAATGACAAAAGACAGAGATAGAGAGCATTTAGCAAATTAGATAATTATGCAATTAATTTATAATTAAATCAGGTCTACTGTCCTTTTGTAATAATAAATTTCCTCAATGTGTCTTTGTTAGACCTCTTTAGGTTTCAAAAGTTAGTTTCTAAAATCCCCAAATGGGACTTTATTTTATTATTACGAGTATGGATTTATTAAAAATATAAATATTGAACTTCTTCTGCGCAGTCGTTCTCAAGTAGACCTAATGTGCATTTGCTCCATGAACTAACCTCTAAGGCACCTACGTGAAGTTAGTAGCATTTTATATGCTATGAAGTCAGAAACATGTAGTACAACTTTGTTTTTGTTTAAGAGTATCCCCATTTGGGGATTTAGAAGATTTCACAATTTATTTAAAATCAAGGAGTTACTACTTATAAATTTTATTTTGAGTATAATTTGATTGTTACATTTAAAAATTTTGTAAGATTATCCCCATTTTGAAGGTTAAATAAAATAAATTATTTTTAAGAAGAGGTTAGTTTCTGAAATCCCCAAATGGGACTTATTTCTTTTTTGTTTAACATGAGTATCCCCATTTGGGGATTTAGGTAAAGTTGGATATTAAAATATTTAATTATTTTTATGAACCATCTACTTTCTAAAATCCCTATATTGGGGATTAGGAAATGATTCTTTTTAAGATTATCCCCATTTGGGGATTTAGAATGTTACAACCTGGTATTAGTTTTAAATAAATTTTCTAAAATCTTCAAATAAGAAATGATTTAAAAAAATTATATTTATATACAGGACAATCAACGATACCTCAAGTAGACGCCAGTTGGTGAAACTACTTTCAAATAACCTATCTAAGAACCCATAATTGTTATTTAATTTAATAAATAGAAAAGGAATTAATTTGTTGTTGTTGTTGTTGTAGATTGTTCGGAGGTGCAAGGTGCATCAGGCCTCTATCTCATCTCCCCTGGATTGGCGTCCCCTGTGATGGCTTGGTGTTCGCATCCAGCCCGTGAGAAAGGCGATGGCGATGGCCAAGGCGGTTGGACTGTCGTGCAGCGGAGACGCGATGGCTCCCAAGATTTCAATCGTAAATGGAGTGAATATGCGGCAGGATTCGGCTCACCCTCTGGTGAGTTGCCTTCTCTCAATTCTCTTCATTCAAATCAAACAAAACAACTTGGCAATTTGAGTTTAAATACAAAATGAATTCAATATCGGTTGATGCTCCACAGTCTTATTTCTCGGAGGCCACCCTTTCACTGCTTAGCTTTTCTTATACAACATGACTATCTTAAAAACTTAAATATATTTATTAATTTTTAAGGTTAGCATTGCATCTAATTCTAAGGGATGTAGAATATATGCATATATAGATATATTAAAAATCAACTTTTGATATTCTTTTCCAAAAAAAATTTTATTTGTTAGATATCATATTTCTTTTTATTTTTAATTGAAATTATTTATTTTTAATTTAAATAAATATCATTCAATAATTAATATCATTTTCTTTAAATCATATTAAAAAAAAAAATCAATTTTTGAGATTAGCGTTGAATCTGATTCTAATGCCCACTTTTACCGTATATATATATTTTACATAAATATATATATAATTTTTATCTTTTCTTAGACGTCCGCGGCCCAGTTCCAATTAGCTGCTCGCGGCCCACGGGTTGGGAACCCGTTCTAAGGGATGTAGAATATATGCATATATATCTATATTAGAAATCATATTTTGCTATTCTTTTCCAAAAAAAAAAAGTAAAAAACATTTATTTGTTATTTAATTAAATATATTTTTTAAATAATTAATTTAAATAAGTTAAAATTAAATAATAAATTTAAATGAGTTAAAATTAAATATTAAATTTTTAAGGTTAAAAACGAAGAGACATTTTCTATTATTATAATTTTTAGAATTGTTTTTCTTTTTAACAAAAAATAAATATAATTTATAAGAAACGCTGTAATCGGGCGAATAAAGTGAATGAATTGAATATTATATACAGCTTAAAAAAAGGTTAACGGCAGGGGAAAAATTTAGTTTCGTTAAAAAAATTCGGGCCCCCTTGAAAAAAAATTTAGGTGGTGGATTTTAAGTTATCATTATTTTAAATTCAGCCTATTAAGGAGAATTTTCTTTTTTTTTTTTGATGAACATATAGATAGCTATTTATAGAATACATCAATCAAAATAATATTATATTAACAAATAAAATAGTAATTATTTTAAAGGATTAAATAAAATAAGTTTTAATAAATCGTGAAGCCCTCCGAAGGCTGACCGTACGGCTAGTTTGCTTAAGAATAAAATTTGATCCATATGATGAGGATACTGGCTATTGATAAAAACATTTTTATTTCGCTCTCTGTGAACCGATTCACACAAATGTTACTATTATTATAAAAATTTCATCCTTTTCAGATGAGTGGTTCTTTTTTTTTAACTTTTCTATAAAAGAGAATGAATTAAAAAGCCATCATATTTAATTAATGTTGCCCTTAATAAAAGGATTTTGTACTTAACCTATACAAGTGCAGCAAAGAAAAGAGTATAAAAACTTTTTTTTTTTTAGGAAAATATAATATATTAGTAGAATATTATATTTTTTTTTTGTAGAAGCAATTTCTTCATTCAAGAAGAAGTTTTATAATGATAGAGACACCAAAAGAGAGAGAGAAAAAAAAAATAATATGCAAAAGCGATAGCCTTAGGGAGTTAAAAAAAAAAATGAAAGAAAGAGAGGGAGGGAGAAAAAAAGAAAGTAATCGTCGCCAAGTCATTAAGAAAAAAGAGAATAAGTTTAGAGTTAAGGCTATGATGAAAAAAAAGAGATGGTTTAAAGATAAAGTAATAAAATTATCAAGTTTGAAAGTTGGCCACCAGGGGAAATTTCGGCCCTCCAATCAATCAACTTTCTTTTTTTTTTCTTATTATTATAATTATTATTATATTTTTTTTAATTAAAAATTATTTTATTTCATAATAAAATTAACGGATATTATTTAATCAAGAGAATAAAAAAAATATCAAAATTTGATTTTCAATATGGCTATATATATATATATATATATTCTACATCTCTTAGAATTAGAATACACTCAAGGGGGGGGGGTTTGTTTACGTTTTTTCCATTTCAAGAGAGTGACGTCATGGAGTTTCTCTTTTTGTAAAAGATCTTTCGGAACAAAACTTTTATAAATATTTATTATATACGGTACATTATTAATAAAGCAGTGTAAATACCAGGGTCTAAATTAGTTTAGTCAGAAACTATCAAATTTGCAAACTAAAACAAAATGAATGTGAACTAGGTTATATGCAGTCAACATCGCTAACAAATAGAAAAATACAAGCAAAGAGGAGCTTCATGACGTGGACCAATCAAAAACTGTGACCGGAAAATTGTTTACTAGTTTCTGGCCAACCTTTGTATTTTAAAGACCTTGAATACAATTACGTATTTTTAACCTTAAAATTGATTGTTTTATTTTATTTCGGAAAAAGATTATCTATTTTATATACAGTATATTTATTTAACTATTGACGAGATAAATATTCTGATATTTATTTAATTAATAATAAAAAAAAATTGATATTTATATATATTATTATTTTAAAAAGAAAATAGAATTTATATCATGAACGAAATAACATTTTCTTTTTTGAAATAATAATATTTAATTGTTATATATCATATTTCATTTATTATTATTTATTTTTAAATGAATATTTATTGAGTCGATAATAATTAAAATCTAATACGCTAATATTGGAGTCTTTTTTTTTTCAATTGCACAATAAAAATCAAAATGATGATCCATAGATTACCAATATTATAGCCACAATATAAAATATTGCTTAATAATATTGAAGGTTTCGAGGGGATCGCATAAATCAAATCGAAATGAATTTTTGAGGTTAAAAATGAAAATGCTTTTAATTCTAAGAGATGTAGAATATATATATATAGCCATATTGTTTTGGTTCTGTTTCTTTATCCTTATGAAAAATTTCTTTAATTAGTCATTGAATAATTATATTTAATTATTATTGAGTGAAATTTATTCAAATTAAAAATAAATAATAATAATGACAATAAAAACAATTAAATATTTTTCTCAACCACTGATTGTTTAAAAAACAAACGGGAAACCATTTTTCTTAGATTTTTTTTTCTCGTTTATCTTGGGGTGTAGCTATAAAGAAACAGAGATGATAAAAAAAAAAAACTTATAAATAAATTACATTAAGTTAAATCCTCAAATGGGGTTTAGAAAGTGATTTTTCAAAAAAAAATAAAATAAAATAATAATATGACCTACATTAGAAACACAAAGTTGAAAAATTAAAGAAAATCAAATATTTATATTTAAAATAAAATTCCTATTTAATTCTTTCTTTGCTTTGCTTATTGTTGAAAATCAATTTATTATTTATTTATTTTCCAGTTGATAAATTATTTATATTCTTTGCAAGATGTGAGAGGAGAGAGAGAGAGAGAGATTAGAATTCATTTAATTTTCATTCTTCTGTCAAAATACAAATAAATAAAAGATATTTTCTTTTAATTGTTAAGTTTCAATTGATAATCTAAAAAAAAAAAATACAATGGGGATTATTATTATTCAACAATACATAACCTAAAATAATGAATTATTGTTTTCAATAAACAATAGAAGAAATAAATTCTTTTTTATTTTAATGAATAATTTTGAAAGGAATTATTAATTTTTTTTTCTCTTTTAATTTTTGTTTCTCGTATTCTTTGGACTTTTTTTTTATCTAACAAGGGTAGAAATAAATATTTAAAAAATGTTTAACATTAATTAATAAATAATTCTTAAATCTTATTTATTCAAAATAAAAATTAATAATAGTCTAATAAAAAGAAATATGATAAAAATACTTTTTTTTTTTTTTTGGGGGGGGGAGAAAAGAATAGCGAAATTTGATATCCAAGATGGTTATAAATGCATATCTTCTACATCTCTTAGAATTAGATGCTACAATAACCTCAAAAATTGATTTTTGATACGAATTAAAGTAAAATATATTTAATTAAAAAAAAGAAAGAAATATGATATCTAAAAATTAAATTTTGGACAATTAAATGGGCCTACCTTAAAAAATAGAAGATTTGCTGAGCCTAGGGTTTATTATTTTGAATTTATAATGTTTCTTTCTTAGATTGTTATCTATAGTAATGGTAAGAAAGCCTCGCAGCTAAATGCCGAAATAATTAAATAAATATATATAAATAGGCCTAATTTTTTTTTTTTTTTTTTGTAAAGAATACCAAAATTTGATTTTCAAGATGGCTGTATGGATATATTCTACATCTCTTAGATTTAGATGCAACGCTAACCTGAAAAATTGATTTTTTAAAAATGATTTAAAGAAAAATATATTTAATATTATATCACAATTAGTGAAATTAAAAAGAAAAGAAATATTTAATAATAATAATTATTATTATTTTTTTTTGGCAAAGAATACCAAAATTTGATTTTCAAGATGGCTGTATGCATATATTCTACATCTCTTAGATTTAGATGCAACGCTAACCTCAAACATTGCTTTTTGATATGATTTAAAAGAAAAATATATTTAATTAAATATTAAAATACATTTTTTATTCAAAAAGAAATATGATAACAAGCAATTAAATATTTTTCCTCAACCATTGTTTGTTAAAAATAAAAAGACGGAAGCCATTTTTTTTTTCAATTGGGGTATCTAAAGAGAGAGACGATGGTCACCGGAAAGGAAAAAGAAGGATGAGATGAGGGGGGGGGGTGGAAGGTCATATTTCTGAAAATGAACCTCTATTTATCATTTAATTGAATTGAATGGCGATGATGAATAAAAAGGAAAAAAAAAGAAAAAAGGAGGATTTATTTCAAAAGGACCCCCCCCTGTGGTGGTTGGTGGTCTCTCCTCCCGTTATGTCGGTCACATTCCAGGAACCCGAATTGGATGGACGGACAAGAGAAGACAGACACAACACCTGCCGATCGTAAACCAGACAACCACTTATCTCTCTCTCTCTCTCTCTCTCTCTCTCATTTAAACAAGAAGGCAGAGCAACAAGCAAGCAAGCAACATTCAATGAAAATACACTGGAAGCAATTTTCTTTTTTTTTTTTTTTTTTTGCTCTTATTCAACATATAGAATGAAATCTTAAAAAAAAAAATATATTCTCTTGAAAAATGTTTCTAATAAAAATTAAATTCTTTTTTTTTTGTCTGTCTGTCTGTCTGTTCTGTAGAATAAAATTCAAAAAAATCAATAGGCGTAACTTGGAGGGTCCCGGGAGGCTCCCCCCTAGCCAAATTCCTTAGTTACGCCCATGCAAATAACCATTTTGGGGACCCCATTTGGGGATTTTATTCATTTTTGTTGTATTACATCTTATGATATTTTGAATTTTAAATTGGGACAATTTTTTAAATAACTCTAAAAGTCCCATTTGGGGATTTATTTGATTTTTTTTTAAATGACTCTCTAAGCCCCATTTGGGGATTTATTTGAATTTTTTTTTAAATGACTCTCTAAGCCCCATTTGGGGATTTATTTGATTTTTTTTAAATAACTCTCTAAGCCCCATTTGGGGATTTATTTGAATTTTTTTAAATAACTCTCTAAGCCCCATTTGGGGATTTATTTGAATTTTTTTTAAATAACTCTCTAAGCCCCATTTGGGGATTTATTTGAATTTTTTTTTAAATGACTCTCTAAGCCCCATTTGGGGATTTATTTGATTTTTTTAAATAACTCTCTAAGCCCCATTTGGGGATTTATTTGATTTTTTTAAATAACGCTCTAAGCCCCATTTGGGGATTTCTTTGAATTCTTTTTTTAAATAACTCTCCAAGTCCCATTTGGGGATTTCTTTGAATTGTTTTTAAATAACTCTAAGCCCCTTTTGGGGATTTATTTGAATTTTTTAAAATAATTCTCTAAGCCCCATTTGGGGATTTCTGCGACTTTTTTACTTTCTCTTACCTATGTATATATGTAATATATATATAGAGAGAAAGTATTGGTTCATGTCAAAAATTCGATGTCGAGATTTTGATGGATCTTCACGTTTTGAGGTCCCCTGAATCCAAAAAAGTGGTTTTCGCGACATGGTCTGTCTGTGGGTGGGTGGGTGGGTGTGTGTGTGTGTGGGTGGGTGTGTGTGTGTTCAATTTTAAGCATGAAGGAATTGAGCTACGAGGCTGAAATTTTATATTTAAGTTAAACACCCCCGGGACCGGAAAAATAAGCTTTTAATCAAAATCGGCCAAAGAGTACTAGTACTTTACTGATGTACTTTTTCAGTTTTTTTCGATTTTCTCAAAATTCGCTCTAACGATTTTGATTAAAATTCAAAAATCAATTATTTTTTAGATACTCTTTCAAATGTATATTCTCGTTTTGCCCTCAAAATTGTTTGAAGCACACTTTACTCTTGTATTTCATAGGGAAGATAGGAGAAATGGTTGCCATGGTAACAAAATATAAATATTTTCCCATGTTTATAATTTTGACATCTTAAATTTCTAATATATTGGCGGAAACTAAATATAGGTCGACACGAAAAATCTGGTGTGACAAGCACAGAACACAACTTTCGATTACCGAAGGTAAGAGAAAGTTGTGTGCTGTGCGACAGTCACACCAGATTTTTTTTTAAATAACTCTCTTTGAGAATTCCTTTTTAAATCCCCATTTGGGTATTTAAAATTAAATCTGTTGAAACGTGGTTCAAATTGCGGCTGAGGCAATTTTTCTTTCTTTAATTAGCCCTATATAGATATATAAATTTAATAAAAAAATATTTTTTTTCCTTTGATTTCAGGTGAATATTGGCTTGGCAACGAGGCGTTACACTTGCTCACTTCAGACAATTGTTCATCTCTACGTATCGAAATGCGTGATATTTACGGCCGTGCTTGGGTCGCCGATTATCGTGAATTCCATGTCTCCAATGCACGTGACGGCTATCGACTTCATGTCGCTGGCTATTCGGGCAATGCAAGCGATGCGTTAGATTATCAAAATCGAATGCAATTCTCAACAAGCGACTCGGATCGTGATATCAGTAACACCGATTGTGCTGCCAACTACGAGGGTGGCTGGTGGTTCTCGCATTGCCAACATGCCAATCTTAATGGACGATATAATCTTGGACTTACTTGGTTTGATGGCACGAAAAATGAATGGATTGCTGTTGCTGCATCAGAAATGATGATACGTCCAAGAGAGGATTGTCCTCAACGGCGACGACCACGACGGTGAACGGATAAGAGTGAAAACACTGATCTACAAAAAAAAAATTGAAATTTGATCATTTTACTGTTTGTTTTGAGTAACAAGCTATACCTCATTAGAAAGGGGACATTTTTAGCTTTTCATATCAAAAGAGAGAATTTAATTATCTCATTTAGTTTTTGAATACCGTTAAAAAATGTAATCCATTTTTTTGGCGGCAAAATTCAAATAGCGATTGAAACAATTAAAGGGAAATTAATAAAATTATTTTATTTGTTAAATTCACCTTCCCTTTAATTTCATGATTATGTAGAGGCGCCACCGTCGATCGATATATCAATTTGGCGCTAAATACGTTTCTTTGACTTTATTTCAAAACTAAATGAGATAATTAAATTCTTTCTTTTGATTTGAAAAGCTGAAATTATCCACTTTCCTAAGAGCTACTCACAATAAACATAAAGTTCTTCTAAAATGACCAAAACTGAATTCGAATTTGTAGAAAAAAAAATCAATTTCAATTTTTTTTTTTTTTAAGGATCAGTGAAATTGATTCGTTCGTTATTTGCCAAAGATTTTTTTCTTTCTCGTTTTACGTTTTTTTTTTTAAGTTCCAAAGAAGATTGCAATCGTCTGTGTGTGTGTGTGTGTGTGTGTGTGTCGATGGCCATCCATCTCTAGTATGTCTTTGTGTGTGTGAATGCCAATCAATCAATTTTAGTCAAACTCTCTCTCAGAGCTCTGGATCAAAGAGTAGACAAAAAAAAAAAAAAAAAAGAGCCAGCGATATTGCATTGGACATGGACAAGTACAACTGGAGTCAAAAGAGCAAACATTTTAATCTCTCTCTAGTCTTATCTATTATAATATTATAAATATAAGTCATTATTTATTTGGGTGTATAATCTCTCTTGTTTTTTAATAAGCCCCATATGGGGATATTAATAAAATCCCCATATGAGTATCATTTTTTTTTTTTAATACAAAAAAATGAACATTTTTTTTTAAGAATCCCCATTTGGGGATTTAATTTCCGAAATGTTTTTTTTTTTTAACTCTTTATAAGCCCCATGTGGGGATTTGTTTAAAAAAAAAATTCACTCCCTTTCAATTAAACTTTTTATATCCCCATTTGGGGATTTGTTTAAAAAAAATTCTGATCCCATTTGGGGATTTTATTAGTAAGTCACTTTCATTGAGTGTTATTTATGTATTTATTAAAATTATTAATTTCTTTTCTCTCTCGATTATTTTACCAATTTATTTCCAAAATAATTTTTTGTTTTTTTACAAATTTTTTTTTTAAATTTATTTGAAAAAATTTTGATCCAACTCTGAATGTAGAAAAATCCCAAAGATCTCATAAACAGAAAAAAAATAAATAAAAAAAATAAAAAAAAAAAACGCCATAATGAGTGTGCCGTAGTCAAAAACAAAAACAAAAAAAAAAGAGAATACAAAAAAGTCATAAATTAGAATTTTTTTTTTTTAGAAATTTCATATTTTTTTTTAAGTCAAACAAAAAACAACAAAATTTGTATATATATTCTAGATCAAATAAGCAAATGAGTCACTGGAATAACTGTATAAATAGTATTTTACTTGATAATATTTATTTATTTTTTTGTAAATATCTATTAAAACTTTTGATGTAATTTATTTATTATAATTCTAAAAAAAAAGAATATAAATATATAAATATGTAAAAATACAATTTTAATTTATATTTAGAAATTTTGTAAATAATTCCCCTTCTTAATTATAATAATAAATAATAAAAATGTAATTAAAATTATTATTATATAATAAAATAAATAGAAATTAAATTTTTTTTTTTATTTACATAACCTCTAAAATATTTGTATTATTTAAAAAAATAGCTATCGAATATTAAATTATAAAGTTATTATTTTTATTATCTATATTCTATATTTAATAATATAAACGGATGCTGAAGATTAAAATGGATAATAAATTATTTCAATAGACCTGAAGTTAGCAATCAGAAACAAGTGTAGCCAACTTAAAAACAAATATAAATTTAGATCAAAGCAAATGAACGCTCTCTCATCTACAGTACACCATTTACCTCCCCATTTTAGAGGATTTTAACCAAATGAAAACCAAATACAGGTAGGTAGCAACCGAGAAAGAAAAAAAAATATAAAGAATGATGAAATGAGCGAGAGTTGGTTGTGTAAACGCACCTAAATAGATTGATTTTAAACATTAAACATCAAGATAAATAATCATAATTAAATTTAAAAACCCCTAGATTATTTAGGAATAAAATATACTTACTTTCAAGTGAATTTATAATTAGAAGCCATAAAATTAGTACTTATATTATTTTTTAGTTTTAAATAAATAAATACATTTAAATATAAAGATACTAGATGGAACCCGACTCCGTAGGGCATAGGAGATTTGTTAGTGAGGCAAAATTTAATTGTCCTCTCCCTCAAAATTTCCTATACAAATTCTTATCATTTTACCTTTTTTTTTAGTAAATTTTCCCTTCGAAACTCAAATCACTTCATTTTTTACTTTCTCTTACCTTGGGTGGGTGCGAAGTAGGTGGTGGGGGAACCATGAATCGCTCGCAGCGCGCGCTCTGGCCAAACAAGGAACTTTCGGAGGACCAACTGTCACTAATTACTATTGAAATAGAATACGGCATTAGCGAGTTCAGTACTTTTTACAACTTTTTCAGGGAAAATTCACCCTCCCTTCTCTTTATTAGCCTAAAAGAGGTGGCGGTAAGCCAATTTAATCGAGATATATGCCGAAATAACGTAAATTTTGAAGAAATACGAAGGCCACATTAAGCATTAAAAAATGTATTTTTACTTACTTTTTAGGGTTTTTTCTTTCTCCATTGTAATTTAGATAACAAAAATCTTGCGTCTGACCTATTCTGATTGAGATAACTAGAGAAATTAATTAAAAAGAGTTGAAAATATAATTAATAATTATAATTGTTTATTTTTTTTTTTAATAATAAACGATAAAGGAGCTAACTTCATGATCATTAAAAAAAAAAACCAAAGAATATTTTTTTTTTATAAATTAATTATAGAGCATATTTTGTATTAATTATGATAAATGAATGACTTTTTCGGATTCCTTTCTTTTACCCTGCTCTTTATTAACCTAAAGAAGAGCGCAGAAAGCCTATTTGGACCCAAAATTTCTAAAAATAACGAAAATTTTGAATTTAATCTTTAAGCTACTTTTTGAATTTTTCAATCTAAAACAGAACCGACCTTAATTAACCGAAGGGCTCTCGGACAAGGGATCCCTACAACTTCTTGAAAATATTCTTGACAGTGGCGGATCATAAGCAAGGCCCGTGTCTAGGGCCCCATCGTATATGGGAGTCCCTAAAATTGATTATCTTATTAATTTTAGGATCGTGATATAAAGTTTCATTTCATTTTTATAAAAAATTTATCAATTGACTTATGAAAAGAGCATCGGCCCTACAAAGAATTTGGAAACTTCTGATAAAGTCGATAAATCCCTAAATGGCCTCAGTAGCCAAGAGTGAAAATGAAAGAAAAAATATTAATTTTTATAATAATATTAATAGTAGCCTATATAGAGAGTTCAAATAATAATTGTGGCTAAAAAAGTTGATAATCTTAAGTTTAGCAAACTCAAGGTTTTTTTCTAAAAAAAAGTCAGTGAATACTATTAATTCAATATGAAGTTAGCTCCTTTATCGTTCATTATTTAAACCGGCCCAGCATCTGTAAATTTTAAATTATTTAAAAAAAAAAATTGTTCGGAGATTTTACTAATTAATTATTTTAATTTTAATGTTAATAATTACTCCGAACGAAAAATTGACTAAAGGAATTCATTCCTTAAATTATGTAATAATTAATCAATTAATTTTTGCTCATTGTTGTTATCAATTTTTGACCAAATAAACACGTTTGTTAAGAATTCACGATTTGTTTTTCCTCGAGCATTTTAGCAAACATTTAAGCAATTCAACTCATTTCAACTCTATTTAATTAATTTCTCTAGTTATCTCAATCAGAATAGGTCAGACGCAAGATTTTTGTTATCTAAATTACAATGGAGAAAGAAAAAAAACCCAAAAAAGTAAGTAATAATACATTTCTTAATGCTTAATGTGGTGCAACCTCCCCGCTCGTGGGTGGCTCCTTCGGTGGCTTAGCTTGGGGACAGCCAGGGGACCGAAAGGGATTTGTATCGTTTATCCACTTCGCATTACACTGTAGCTGTTTATACTACAGTGGCTGAATAAAATTAGAAATTGTGTAACTCGTTATGTGGTAGAGAATCTCGCTTCAAATGCCTGGAGGAGTGTGAATAAAAATTGAAAGATCATGAGAAAAACTGAGATAGAGGTACATACCGGAAAGCAGACGCCGCACTGGACTAACTGAAAGAAATATATTAGGTTTGGGCCAGAGAAAAGATTTCAATTTGAGAATGAAGGAAATATCTTTAATTAGGAAAAAAATTCGCTTCTTTCTTTATCTCTTATAACAATTACTCCGTTTATTCTTTCTTTTGAACATTGAATTTAATCAAACTGAATATGATTTTCTTTTTAATGATTATAAATAAATCAAGTTATTGTTTGAGATCGATCTTTGTATTTATTATTTTTATATAGTTTATATGTATTTTTTTTTATTTATTAATGGAATGGTCGACCATACCTTTTCACACGGGGTGATCACTGATATGAGGGCGGGGGTCCTGAACAACATCCGTGAAGATGACGGTGCGTCGTCGTGAGGCCCGCTTCCCGATGTCGACCAGAGAGAGACAGAGCCAGCGGAGTATAATTCGCTGCAGCTCAGTATTGTGATATAAAGAGCCTGAAAGACTCCGCAGCATCCGCCATGGACCAATTGATGATGCCAGGGGCTCGGCTGGATTGACAATGGCTTGGTGTTGCCGCATATGTAGTACAAGGGAACACTAGGGGCGGGTTCCCGTGAATGTTCTACGCTCGCGATGTGCACGGCTTGATCACCAAAAGCCAAGTGTCATAAGAGAGGGCGCGCACTGCCTTAATTAACCCCTCTTGGAAGGGTTAAAGCTTCCCCTACTTAATTGCACGGATTATTATTAAATTGTTTTTATTTTTGTTTAATTAAAAATTAATTAAATATTTTAATATTTTCTTTTAACAAAACTTTTAAATAATGAATTTTATAAATTATTTCATTTTACAATTAAATAAAAAAATAATTATTCAATTATTAAAAAAAGCGAATCTTTTAATATAAAAAAATAAATTAATACGAATTAGGGGGGAGAAATGGACAATATCTCTGTAGTGGCCTTTGTATTTTTTCAAAATTTTCGTTATTTCGGCATATATCTCGATCAAATTGGCTTACCGCCACCTCTTTTAGGCTAATAAAGAGAAGGGAGGGTGAATTCTCCCTGAAAAAGTTGTAAAAATTACTAAACTCGCAAATGCCGTATTCTACACTTTAGCCAAAATAACAAACATATCTACTTCTTTTAGCAATAAAACGATGAAATGTCGTAGATTTGACTATAAAAATAAAATTCAAGTGGGTTTCTGCACTACAAAAAAAAAAAGCCAGGGTCAACAAACTCCCCCTAACTGATGCAACCGGCCCTTATAGGTAGGTCTCAAGTTAAAAGAAATAAAAATTAATTTGATTAAAATGGCTATTATTATTTAAGAGCTAAGGGGGTTGGGGGGCTGTCTAGCATTCATGTCACACACTTTTTAAGAGCTAATAAAAATAGAAATTCTATTTAGCTATTTGCTTGCATTCATTTATTCATTATACACCTCATTCTAAATAAATTAACATTTAAACTTGATTCGATATTTCTCTTTGTAACAAACATAATTAAACAAGAAAGAGCGAGAGATAAAAGGGTGAGTGTCAATATATTCCACACACACACACACACACACACACACACAGATCAAGTATAGAGAGAGTAAATAGTAAAAGAGAGAGAGAGAAAAAAAAAATACTCTAATGAAAGTTTACCTCTCTATCTACGGTATTTACTTTTCATCTCTCTCTCTTTCTCTTATTGATTCTAACCTTAAATAATGTTGCTTTTATATTATATAATGAAAATATTAAAATAAGAATTTATATATATAAAAAAAAGTGCGAGAAAATTTCTTTTATTTTTATTTTTTAAAGTGGAACTTTTATTTGATAGCCTCAAATTTTTTCGCTCTTCTATCAGCATGTCGGGTTACAAGCCGTGACGTCAAAGGCCGTGACGCTACAAGCCATGACGTCACAAGCCGTGACGACAAATATAGAAAAGTTGAAATTTAAAATATATATGACGAATTATAAAAAAATAATTGTGAGATTTAATTATTTAATTTTTAAATTGATAAAATATAATTTTAAAATGATAATTTTCAAGCCCTCGGACTTAGTGTAGAGGTTAGCGTGCTAACCTCATATACCAAACGTCGCGGGTTCGGACCCCAAGCAGTCCGATGATTTTTTTTTAAGCCAATTGGATACCAAATGGCTTAAATAAGAATGCCTGGACCCCATATATGTATATTAAATCAATAACGGTTATCGTGGATGTCTCTTATATGGCCTGAGTTGCCGAAAAGACTGTGTGAATGTGTGTGTGTGATTGTGAATGAGAAAAAAGTTTGTGAATGTTAAAAAAAAAAAAAAAAAAGTAAGATACAAATTTTTTCCCGCCATTTTTCACTTATTCCCATGAAGTTAGTGTAAACATTTGCATTAATGATTGTGACTAACTTCATGGGAATTAGTGACAAAAAATGGCGGGAAAATTTGAATCTAAGTGCATAGAAATGCCTGCAGATGGCGCTGATGTCGTTGTATATAAAAAGGCACTTAGTGGACATAATAGTCAGTTCGTTGTACAGTATTTATATATTTTTAATAAATAATTAATATAAAATGTGGTCTATAATTAAAAATTCCCCTAATTACAAGAGTATAGTGTGCTTCAAACAATTTAAAAGACAAAATGAGAATATATATTTGTAAAGAGCATCTAAAAAAGAATTGATTTTTGAATTTTAATCAAAATCGTTTAAATATAAAATTTCAGCTTCATATCTCTTTTCATTCTTGAGATATTTTGTTCACAGACACACAGACAGATAACAATGTTGTGGAAACAGGCGACTTCAAAACGTGTATATCCATCAAAATCAAAAAGAATTTTTGCCATGAATCCAATACTTGCTCTTGCCCGCACACCACACATATAGGATAGGAGAATGTAAAAAAGAAATGGCTCTCGATTTTTCATAACTTTTTTATTAAAGAAAAAATAAAAAAGGTCTTATGTCAGTCAGTCAGTCAGTCAGTCCACCTGCTTGCTCATATTATGGAAGATGCCAAATAACCCCTCTATGACATCAATAATCGTCCCGTTGGCCAAACGATCAAAGGCTTTTAATAATAATAAAAAATCGGGTCAGTTTCTATTGAATTAAAATCCGCTGACGTCACAAGATGGAAATAATAAATTATAATTTCTAATTTTATTTAATGTTATTGAATGATTGGAATTTTTTTTTTTATTTAACATTAATTTGTAACAATGTTTTTTATATGTTAAACAAAATTAATTAAACGATCTATTAAAACAATAATATCTTCAAAAACAATTTTTTTTTTAATTGTTTACATTTATTATTATTTATTTATTTATTAAAGCTTAAGGGCGATCAGCCCTTACAATAATTAAAATAAAAAAGAAAAAAAGCTTTTCTTCAAATTCATTTCTTTCTCATATTTACATATTTCTCATTAAATTATAATAAAAATAATTAAATAAATATTTATAAAAGGAAAAACAACAATCATATTTTTCTATATTGTTGTTTTGTTTATTTATCATGTTATTTTTTTAATTTTTTTTTTGACTTCTCTTTTATACAATATTTTATTTGTTTTATATTTATGTTCTTATGTTTGTATTGTTTTTTTTTTTTTTTAATGTTGTAATTAAAATATTGACAAATTAATGATTTTATAAATGTTTATAGTTTTTGATTTTGAAAATAGGTAATAACAATATTAATTTTATAAATTTATATTTTGTAATCATCTTGACCAATGGCGGTTGGTTAAACTGGGAAAATAAATTAAAAATAAAAGAAAAATCCTTGTAAAGCCGGCTACACACGTAAACTGTAAATAAATGTAAACTTGACAAGCACGCATGATCAAACTTTTTGCACAAGCAAAATGATGACAATATGTATGCTTGTACAAGCATTGTACAAGCATTAATATTGTATGCTGCATCCTTCTTCGTCTTATCATAATACTCAGAGGATTTAAAGACACGGCTGATTTTGGTATGCCCAGAAGCAATTCCCGGTTCTTCAGAATGATGATAAATGCTAGAGCTCATTCACGACTGACGCTTGTTTGTACAAGCCACATTTACATACGTTGCTTTTT
Organism: Euborellia annulipes; assembly: GCA_023213315.1. Lineage (NCBI taxonomy): Eukaryota > Metazoa > Arthropoda > Insecta > Dermaptera > Anisolabididae > Euborellia > Euborellia annulipes. Next base: position 92,802 of record JAKCPI010007429.1, read on the forward strand.
TCTTGTAACACTGCATGTTTCAAATTCAATCAAGCGGATTGCACAATTAAAATGCTTAAGCAAAAGTTTCCTTCAGTTTGCTTGTACAAAAAGATTGATCAAGCATGCTTGTCAAGTTTGCAGTTACGTGTGTAACCCCCTTAAATTATATTGCATATTTTATATAATGAAATTTAAATTATAATGTTTATTTATTTTCTTTATTGTTGTTTTTCTTTTTATAAATATTTATTTAATTATTTAAACATTATTTAAAAAAATAAATAATAATAAAAACAATCAATAAAATCATTGTTAGATTTTGTGAATTTTAAGTTTATTTACACTTTAAGTGGTAAATAAAATTGAAGAGTTTTAGCAATCAATAGTTAGTTGATTTTGACTTTCACATTTGCACATCAATAGAGAAAAGAAGCGAGAGGAGAGAGAGAGAGAGAGACAAAGGACTTTTTTTTTTAAAGATGGAATAAACAAAAAAAAAAAAAAAAGCGAGAGAGAGAAGAGGAGATGTTAGCAAACTATCTGATATGACTCTCAAGAGAGAGAGAAAACGAATTATTATGCATTGGTAAACATTTTTCAAGTGGATCAATTGTATTGCCTAGAAAGTGAAGAGGAGAATAAAATGAAAAGCTCTCTCTCTCTCTCTCTCCTTCCCTCTCACTCCATTATTATTGATCCTCTCTTTCTTTTTTATAAAGAATTATCATATTTTAATTATTTATAAATAAATAAAATTCATTTGCATTGTTGCGTCTTTTTATTTTTAATAATTATTAATCACTATTATTTGAAAATTTAATAATAATTAAAAAAAAGTTTTTTTTTTAATTGTTTCAATATTTTGTTTATTTAATTTATAAACAAAAATCTGGCGTGACTGGTTGCACAGCACACAACTTTCTCTTAATTGAAATGTTTGTGTTTTATATTAAGAGGCTTCGGAAAGCTGATTGCATGTTTTTGCCGATAAGGTGGCGTAAGTTGAGAGCCAAAAGCACAACTTTCACGAAATATTTTATTTGCCAATAGATGGCAGGATGTTTAGCTATATTTATGGCTAACTAGCCTGCCATCTTTTGCAAGAATGCTCAACTATTTAATCGTTTATTTTATTTTTTTTACTTTGTCACCAATTTATTTAATTATTATAAGTTGGATATTAATGATTTTTACATTTTTAGATTTAAAAAAAAATTTACAAATTTCATAACAGAAGTTTTTTGAATTTTCTTAAAATGTAAATTTGTCATTATTTTTTAATTAATCATAATTTAAAAAAAAAGCTTTCTATTAAGTAAAATGCTTGCGAATTTAATTCATTTTATAAAAAAGTGCATAAAAAAATGCCTAAGTAATTTCGGACTAAAGATTCAACCCAAGTAAAAACAATAGGGTGGATCAAGACAGAGAATTTCTCATTTCATTTTATGTAAATAAACCTATACGCTTGGCATACAATTTTGAAGTGTTTAAATAATTATTCAAACCGCCGCAGGTTTAATTTAGAATTTCTATTAGAGGAGATAGATTTAATGAGGTTAGAGAAGTGGAGTCTGGGAACTGCATCATCATGGATTCTCGTATTTATATATATAGACACCGCTTTAATATATTCTATTAAAACAATCAATAATTACAGATATTCCAAGTTTATCTAATATTAATCACAAAGGGTCTAACAATCAGTTCTTAATTATTGCAATTTGCAAATCTTTATATTTTCCACCTTCAACTTTATTTTACTTTCTCCTATCTATATGTGTTTATATATTAGAAAAAAATGAGATACAAAGTTGAAATTTTATATTCAAGTTAAGCACCTCCCACGAAGCTTTTGAACAAAATCGACCAAAGAGTACAAATACTTTACTGATGCACTTTTTTTCGATTTTCTCAAATTGATTAAAATTCAAAAATCAATAATTTTTTAGATGCTCTTTAAAATGTATATTCTCCTTTTGCCCTTGAAATTGTTTGCTCTTAGTGAATTACACGGTTATTTACGCGATGTAAATAACTAGTCGTTGTAAATAACTGTAAATAACCAACCCCCTGAAAAAAAAAAGGTTAGCAGCTTATATTTCATATTTTTTTTGTATTTTAGAGCATTGACGATGTTGTTTTCATTTTATTTAATGAATAATATAATCAAAATTTTATTATAATAATTGAAAAATGAAATTCAAAAATTAAATATGGTAACCTAACCTACAACTGTCATTTCAATTGCGAACCTCTCGAGAAAGGAAATTCAAATAAAATTCATCAAATTCAAACCTAAACAAGATTTAGGATATTAATACTTATTAATTTGACATTTTATATTTCTTTTTTTAGATAATTTTATATTCAAAAATAAGATGAGATGTTTTTAAAATGCTTTAATCCAAATTTTGTTTTTTTACTTTATTAACCATATAAAATTCTTCTTCTAGGATCAAATTAATATAAAATTAAATAGTATAGTTTATTCTTCTTTTTCACCATTTTTATATAATAGAAACCAAAACAAATATCTCTTTTGAATTTTGTTAAAATCTTGACGATTCATATAGTAATGGAGGATTGACAGACCAGACTCCACTTTTCGGGCCATATATATCCTAAATTTAATTTTCCATTTGTTTAGTTCCTTATCTGAAACAAAAAAGAATAAAAGCAAACTGAATTTAATTATCTGATATTAATTAATTAAAGAAAATAATAAATATACTCAAAATGACAGTTGTAGGTTAGGTTACCATATTTAATTTTTGAATTTCATTTTTCAATGATTTTATTAACATTTTGATTATATTATTCACTAAATAAAAAGAAATCAACAGCGTCAATGCTTTAAAACACAAAAAATATGAAATAAAAGCTGCTTACGTGTTTTTTCAGGGAGTTGGTTACTACGACTAGTAATTTACAAGGTTTACTAGTAAATAAACATGTAATTTACTGGACTGTAAATAACTTACCAACTCTGCCTAGATAAGAGAAAATTGTGTGGAGTGCATCCAGTCACACCACATGTGTTAAACACAATATAACATTTCCACTCTCGTTAAAAAAAAAAATAAAATTTTTTAAGTTGAAGATGATAAAAAAAAATAAAAATAAAAACTGGCATATCATTTATCTAAAAAAGAAAAAGAAAAAAAAAATTAACTTTGTCATTTTTTTACTACGTTATATTAATTTTTTTAGACAAATTGAGCCAAATTTTGATCTCATAAAAAAAAAAAAAAAAATATTAAGTATATGAGAAAAAACGACGGCAAAATGATGATGATGAATAAGCAGAGAGAGGAGATACAATGAAAGAAAATTAACAGAGACGTCTTGTAGAAATATAAAATATATATATTCTTTTATTATTATTATCCACCTACTAAGAATATTATCTCTTTTTTTCCCCATAATTTAATAAAAAAGGTTCTTAAAAAATAAATTGATAAAAATAAAAATTCTTTTTAATAACCACAAATGTTTTAAAATAGAATTTAAATTTTATAACAAAAAAATTCCTTTTAACCTTATAGGTTAGAAAATAATAGAAACAAATTTCTGGAGTAATTTTATTTATTCTAAATCTGCACTTTTTTCTGATTAAAATGATATACTACACTTGCATTTAAATTTATTATAATTAAATTAAAAAGATATATTTTTTATTGAAGTGACTACCGCCGCCATTTTATTTAACAATAATATATGGCGTAGTTATCTAAAAATAAACATATATATATTCTTTGATTATTATGTAATTGAATTATTATTATTTTTAATTAAAAAAAAAATATATAAATAAAATCAACAATATATAAATAATAATTAAAAAGGAGGGGAAATTTCTTGTCGAGCATCTCTTCCCAATTACCCCTTTTTTTTCAACTACTCATTCTAATATTTGATTTATATTCTTTGTTTAATAATCTTTGAGATATGAATTCAAAACTTAAAAATTAAAATATTATTATTTAACTTTTGCCAAGAGAGAGAGAGAGAGAGAGAATTTCTCTTTTCACTAAAAGTTTTATTTCAATATTTGCCAAAATCTTATTTTAAATAACTTCTATTCATTAAAACTTTAAATAATGTTGGCAACAATGGGAATCAATCAATCAATGTAATTTAATTAAAATTAATTATTTGACATGACTTAATGAATAATGAATGAATGAATGCGTCTCTCTCTCTCTCCTGTTTTACGTACGTGATATAGACTATACTGTATCGTATGTGTTGTTATTTTGTGGCAAACTGTGAATATTCAATTCAAACAAGAACAACAATAAATTTATCAAGTGTCTGTCGTATTTTGTTTATTCACTCTCTTAAATACATTCATTTAATTATTTATTGAATCATAAAAATGGAAGTGAAAACTTTATGTACTGTTATTTTATTAAATGAATACAAAAAAATGTTTTATTTCTTTTTTTTTCTATTTAAATCGTTATTTATAAACAATTTGTGATGTAATTTGGAAATTTTCAATTTCCCTAAATTTTCTATATTTCGGACATATTATTAACACTTTCAAAATTTATTACTATTCAAAATTTCTATTTGGTTTATAATCAATTCAAAATTAATTCCAATTTTTCCGCGTCTTGGTTCTTTTAAAAAAAACGAAATAAGAATAATTAAATTGCTTGTCGCTAGAATGCGTTAATATCTCTAATTAGGTATTGGGTACCTATATTAAATAATTTTATTTAATTAATAAATACAAAATTATATTGATGAACAATATTTAAATAAATTCTTTTATTATTTTTCAATTCATTTGGTCCAATAAAATGAATTTATTAATCTCTCTATCATTTAAATTTAAGAATATTTTGATCCATAAGTGATGACGTCACATTGGCGTTCTGGCTGGCTTGCTAGCGAAGAAGACGGGGAGCTTATCATTCATTCAATTCATGGCCACGCACACCTCGAGGATCTCTCTGTTTTGCTGCAACGAGCTCTTGGCTTTTACATGGCGGATTGATTTTGAAGATCATCATAAACCACACCACAACTCGTCTTCTTATAGGACAATTTAACCGAATAAGAAGAAGTATACTATTTAACTTGTGCACAAGAAAGAATTTGGCATTCATTTTCCTTCACACGGACTCCAATCGCCATCAAGGACTTGGGCCAACGCCATAGAACAACTTTCGCTACACGCAAGTTATGTTATAAATTATTAATTCAATTGAGATCTCATAATTTGGAACAATCTTAAAACTTTCAAATAAACATTTCAACTTTAATCTAGTCATAATCTTGAGCTCAGAATATTAATATTCATATAAATAAGTCTATTCTAGTCATTTGAATTTCTTATCAGTTAACGAATAAAAATTAATTTTCACTCATAATATAGTAAATAATTAAATCTAAATTTAATCCAAATTTAATATTAATAATAATTAATTCTCATAATCACAATAAATCAATTTTTTGAATTTAATTTTTTTTCGATAATCAATTTTTATAATCAAATTAAATTGAACCAACCCAATTGGAATTCCAAGAAATTAACTTTACTGATAAAAAATATAAAAACGCAAACACCTGGCCACCATTAATAATTGTAAAAATAGGAAAGACGACAGATAAAAAAAATAATTCTAGGAAATGAATAAAACGTAATTGCATAAAGATATAATTGATTAATTTTATTTAAATTTTTTTTATTATACATAAAAGAAATAGAAAAATAATTTTTCTGGATCCAAAATTATTTAAATACAAAATTTCGAATTTCCAAAATTTCTTTTTTTAATTCAGAGCCGAAAATCCAGGAACAATCTGGAATAAAGAAATAAAGAAAATTAAATCATTGAATAAATTTTTTTATAAATTATTATTTTTGAAGCTAGCTAACTTTAGTCAAATTGCCTTTTTTTTGAATTAACTATTTTATTGAAATTGAAACTAAATAAACCCAAATAAATAATTAAACAATTCACTTTGATAATCACTCATTTAAATAAAACTGGTGTACAGATAGCTGCCGTCAGCCCATGATACATATTTTGCACAAGGATCACTGAAACCAAAGAGTTATCAAATCCAAATAATAAGCATCTATGGTATCGAAGACCGCATTTAGCTTCTTACAACCAACTCTCTCAATCCCTTATTATATTGCCTCTGTGGCCACATAAACAAAACTCAATTTTCAAATATAAAATAAATTCACTTTAGGCTGAAACGACAAAGTTTGTCGAATCCAAGAATAATAATAAATAGATATTTGGTCAGATTTACTAATAATCATTTCTAATCAATCATCTGAATCACTAATAACAAAAGAAGAGTTTAATGATTTTAATTCTCTTTATAAAAAAAAAAATCATTTTTTAATAATAATAAATTTTTTTTATAAAACTTTTCTTTATGTGATAAAAGTTTGAATATATATATATATATATCTTTGTGAACAGCTGATTTATCAACTAGATGCCAATTTTCTCATCCATAATAAAAAAAAAAATCTTTCTGTGATATTTTTTTTATCTGTCTTCTCGCCAATAACTGACAAATTAGAATATTAATTATTTTTAGCAGACAAACAATTCCACTTTGTCAAGGCAAGAGGAGACTTTATCAAAAGTCGTCAAGAGGAGCTGAACCTATTCAGCATTTTTGTAATTCTTAAATTCGTTCTTTTTAAATTAAACCATATTACTATAAATTTATTTATTGACTATTTATTTCAAAATTTCTCATTCAATTTCGAAATTTCAGATAATTTTCTTTTAGCATTTATAACCATAAAAATTTGGGGACTTGAAATTTCTCGACAATCGTTTTTCGGCAATCGGACCAAACAAATAAAGAAATCTTTCAGCGCCCTTCGATTTTAAGAGGAATTTGGAAGGGTAAAGCGAAGCAATCCTGAGTCTGGAGGTGAGTTCGTCCATCCCCACCCTTTCCCGAACTTACTCCCAGCGTGAATCGATCTTAGGGAACTTCCCCAACCCTAGGTGAGTTTCATTATATGGTGGAGGAGCTGGGATATGATTGGATTAACAAAAACGACTGTTAATCGAGTTTTTTCCCACTCTCTACTCACAAATTTAACATAAAATTTTTTTTTAATGGGTCATAGATTGAGGTCAAGGCAGGTTCCCCTCAATTTGGATCCTCAGGCTCAATCAACCATGGCTGAGCCTGTGGACCAAACACCCCCAACACCAGGACATTATCCCACGAGCGATGATGGGGATGAGGTGTGTACGGATGAGGGTGCCGTAGGGTATACTCTCCATCCGGATACACTTCCTTCTCATCATCCTCCGGTGATAAGGGATGAGTCTCCTTCCCCTCCTCCTCCCATAATGGCGCCCATGCCAATTAGTTTCGATCTGCAAGCTATGTTGGCCGCCATTTCCGAAAAATTAGATACACAAACCCAGAAATTAGATACACAAACCCAGAAATTAGATACACAAACCCAGAAATTAGATACACAAACTCAAAAATTAAATCAACAGATCCTAAAGTCAGATGAACGGCACCAACATATGACCAAAGAATTAGGTCAACAAACTAAAATTTTAGAAAGTCAAATACAAAATCTTGATAAAAAATTATATAAAAAATTAGACGAAATCAAAACTGATTTTTACCATGAGATCCAAAGTCTAAACCTGCGAATTGATTCGTCTAACAAACGAATTGATACCGTAGTTGAAACGTACAGTGATCAATTAGAAAAATATAATAGGGAATTCGATGAGCGAATGAGAGTCCAGGAAGGTTCCATTGTTACCATACAGGGTGAGGTAAATTCTCATAATAGGGAAATTAAATCTATTAGGGATAATCAGAGTAAATTGGCACATACTGTTAACATCAATTTAGAACATCATAAAACTGGTCAAAGTCAACTAGAAAGTCTTATTGGAAATAAATACGATTCTCTCAAAAACACTATAGAAAATCAGAATAAAAAGTTAAAATTTTTAGAGGAGAGTAATCCGGAAATAGTTCTAAAGAACTATTTGGATCAATCGGATTTTCTCCAAACAAAAATTCAAGAAGCATTTTCTAGTTCTTTACCTAGTTTTCACAATGTGTCTGTCCTAAATCGTACGTATTGTCCGCCAACTGAAATGATGGCTGCGGCAGAAACATTAACTAAATTTACTCATGAATTATACTTAAATGGCCCACATCCCATCGATTTTGTAAAATCTTTTCGAGAGGTAATTGCAAGTGAACAAATACCTAGTTCACAAGCAAAGAACATGTTGATCTATTGCTTAGATGGAGAGGCCAAGAAATGGGCCATATCAAAGAAAAACGAATTCTCAACTATTGATGAATATTTGGAAGGGTTTCTCAAGCAATATTGGGGTCGGGATGTCCAGGATCGCTTTGTGAGCCAGTACTTGTATAGGCCCATTGTCAGTATTAAGGGTACCTATGCATATCTGTTCCAAACACGATACCAATGGGCACGGCATCTTTCTATACCGGTCCAGGAAAATCACTTGATCGAACTGTTAGTTTCTAAATTGCCGCTATCACATCAACAACAGTTGATTGGTATAAATTTTGACTATGAACTTATTTATAACGCGTTGCAGCGTTTAGATAGGATGGTCCCTAGATCCAATCTTCCTCCTCAAGTTCAACCGGCAAATACAGCTAGAGTCTCAAACGAACCTAAAAAATCTATTCCAACCAACCAGGAAAATGACAATAATCCTAAAGCTATGCCCGTGCCTTCCGCCCCAAAACGGCCCTTTTTACCTCCTAACCCTGGTGTGAGGCGTGGTCCTCCTAGGGCTGCCAAACCAACAACTTCTCATACTCATCATCGGAATGTAAATTGCAATCTTTGTCCAAATTCTACAGACATAAACAATTCAATATCGGAATCGGGAAACGCCTATCCCCTGAACCCAATAGGGCTGAAGGATCCAGGGGATTTGTAAGTCCAGTAGATCGGACAAAGCCCATCCACCCTATAAATCACAAATTCGACCGTTCAAATGCTGGGTGTGTATGGGTTTCTTTAAAGATAGGAGGGTGTAAAGTTGATGCCTTGTTAGACACTGGTAGTGAGGTAAGTCTTATTGATGAAAATCAATACTTCTTACTCATTCGTGAAGGGATTACGTTCTCGAGTGTGCGCATTCAGGGTACTTACCTTCATGGTGTGGCAGGTGCAAGGAGTGTCAGGGTCACTACAGCGGCCCTCATTCCTTTCACCCTCCACACCATGGAATCGATTGCCACATTCTTGATCGTGCCCAACATGAAACTACCTTGTCTATTAGGCATTGATTGGATGTATGCCAACAATATTAAAATTTCGTTTCGGACACCAAATCCCACCCTCTGGGTGTTGGACAATAAATTTATTTTAGACAATAATTTACCCCCAGTCCAATCTCTTTCGGCTCATTGTTTGAAATTGGATGCAACCTACAATTATGTTGATCAAGTAGCGGCCTTCTCACCAACCAGCCTTATGACGAATTCGGAACAATCTCAGTTGTCAGCGTTATGTCACGAATATCAAGATATATTCAGTGACATTCCTGGTTGCATGAGAGATTACGAACACGTCATAGAGCTGATTGACTCGACTCCGTTTAAGGTGAAGCCTTATCCGATCCCTCATGCCCATAGGGAAAAGGTGAGACAATTACTAGAAACATATATCCAATGGGGAGTTATCGAGCGATCAAATTCTGAATATGTGAATCCTCTCCGAACGGTGGAAAAGAGCGATGGCACTGTCAGAATTTGTTTAGATGCTCGGCAACTCAACCTGAGGATAAAGAAGTCAGTAGAGATTCCTCCACCACCAGAGGATATCTTGATGATGACCGACCAGCCTCTATGGCTTTCTGTAATTGACTTAACCCAATCCTACTGGCAGGTTCCCTTAAGTGTTGAGTCGAGGCCCTGTACTGCATTCCTTTTTGAGGGCCGATCTTATCAGTTCACCAGACTACCTTTTGGTTTATGCACTAGTGTGGCATCGTTCAATAGGGCCATGGAAATAATCCTCGGTCCTACGGTTCGATCCTATGCCGTTAATTATGTTGATGACATTTTGGTTTACTCTGATTCATTTCAGCAACACTTAATACACTTAGAGGCTCTTTTCAAAAACTTTAGAAAACATCAAATTACTTTAAATTATTCGAAATGTGAATTTGTCAAGTCGTCAGTCAAGTTTTTAGGTCATGTCCTGTCTCGTCATGGTGTCAGTCCTGATGAAACTAAACTGTCTGTCATAAGAGACTGGCCCGTTCCAACGACGCGAAAGCAGTTGAAATCGTGGCTCGGTCTCGTGTCCTATTATCGAAGATACATAAAAAACCTTTCGGCTTGGTTAGATCCTTTACAGAAACATTTAAATAATTGTAAATCTAAGTGGAAATGGAATGATGAACTGACTAAAAATTTTAATGAGTGTAAGCTTCACTTCATTAAAAGAGTAACTTTGAAATATCCCGACTACTCCAAGCCATTTATCGTCTATACTGATGGAAGCTACCGAGGTCTCGGTGCTGCTCTCTGTCAGTTGGATGTGAATGGTGTGGAGAAAGTAGTCGTTTTTGCAAGTAGATGCTTGCAAAAATACGAAAGAAATAGTACGGCCACTGAACTTGAGCTCCTGGCGATAGTTTGGGCCTTACAACGCTTTCGTACGATAATTCTTGGTTATGAAGTCATACTGAAAACCGATCATCGTGCATTGACATTATTGAGTCAAACCACCCTAGTTCATAACGCAAAGCTCTCAAGGTGGTCTGAACGGATACAATCGTATAACCTTAAAATCGAATACATTCCAGCCCATGAGAATGTCGTCGCGGATCATCTGAGTAGACTTGCCTCCAATCAAAATTTATCCCTAACTAAAGATTTGTTAGCTGCAACATCAGTTCACCCGCCACCCCTATCGATAAGGAATAAACACACCATCCAGCAGGTCATGAAGGAGCAGTTGGAGGATCCGAAGCTCAAGATCCTTATAGATCAGTGTGGTGCGAATGGGAAGTCAAACAAATATTTTACTCAAAATTATATATTATTTAAAGAACCTGTTAATGAGTTTGAGAGGATTAAATTGGTAGTTCCCGAGAAATGGCAGTTATTGCTTACTCGAGAATACCATGAATTCTATGGGCACTTTGGGCAGTCAAAGACTCGGTGGTTTATCCAGCAGGACCTTTACTGGCCTAAGGTGTCCAAGTCCGTCCGTCAGATTGTCCAGTCCTGTGAAGTCTGTCAAAAGTCCAAATTTCCTCCAGCATATTTGTCAGAAGGTTTATTCCATCTTGTTGCTTTATATCCCGACCATATCCATAGTCTGGATATATACGGCCCTTTGCCTACTGCACAATATGGTTATAAATATATTTTCGTATTTTTAGATGTTTTCTCTAAATTTGTTTGGCTTTACCCCAGTCGCAGAATCACATCACACGCTTCGATCACTGTTCTGAAACGACATCTCAAACAGGCTGGAAAACCTGAAATTATTTTGACTGATCAAGGAAAGCAATTTACATGTTCCCGATGGAAGGAGATGTTGGGTGTTTATGGGATTGAAACTAGATTAGTAGCTATTAGAAATCAGCAAGCAAACCCTGTCGAAAGGACGATGAAGGAGCTCAATAGGTTGTTCCGAGCCTATGCTCATAACAACCATGCTGGCTGGTTTCAATATCTACATATCTTTTCTAGTCTCATAAATTGTATTCCTAATGAAACCACTAAATGCCCTCCCCAACATTTATATTTGAAAACCCCAATTCCATCCCCACTTGATATTTTGAATTTGAACATTCCAAATAATACTATTGGTAAACCTATGATAGACATTGTCCTCGCTCGAATACAAGAAAAGAATCGGAAACTTGATGAAAAGCTAAACAAAACTACTAAATTTAAAACACCTTA